>JAWPHD010010448.1:0-93592 GCA_037043455.1 Cyrtodaria siliqua | reverse complement strand
CCATTATATCTATAGGACATCACTATGTTCTTGCACAAAAGCAGCTCAATATCAGTGACCTTGACCTATTTTTTACTTTTATTCATTTACATTTAATTTGCTAGGATTTTTAATTTTCAAGTATGTAATTATTGATATTTCACTCCAGTGTTTACTTGGTAAAGCACTGTCTTCTATAACTTCTGGCCTCACATGGAACCCAAATTGTAATGGCCAGCAAAATGTTGAATAAACATACATGAAAGTTTACAGTGCAGTTTTTTACAGGGGGGAATATGTGAAAACACATGAACTGACAGATACCTTTTAAATTTGCTGTACATGTGACTGTAAACACGTTACAGTAATTTTACAAATTTAAAACGAACGAAAATAATGTCTGCAACCGCAAGGCAAAACAAGCAAGTCCTAAATTTATTTTCGTCTAAATTATTCCGTACAATCTGAAATCAAGTGACATCAGCACATCATTTGATTCCTAGTGCCACCTAACCCGGGAATACACAAATAACGGTAACTCTGCTACGATTTACATGCTTAGCCTAGGTCATATGCGACGCTTGCTTGTTTTCAAGATAAACGTTTGTATTTGCAATCAAGCGTAGAAGATGATCAAGACTAGCTATAAACAATAATCAGAATTTGGGCCCAGAATTTGTCTCCATTTCGTTAAAATTTACGGATTAAGATGTCGCATGCATATTTGTTACAAAATGAATTGTTTTTCTATGTTTGTACGCGCGATCAGCACGCATTAGGTTTAAAAAAAACGCCATCTCGTAGAGAATCGCGCGAATCGTGCGCCTTGAATAGACACTGACGGTGTGACTGGGGGATGGTTCCCCGTCCCTCACACACCTATGACAGGGCAATAAATGGGTTTCCTCACAGGAACTCAAAAAGGAAAAAAGAGAAGGAACTGCTTGATTCCATTCTTATGACAAGCCATGAAAAATGCTTGATTCCAGTTTTGTTGCACATGTCATGATGGTGAGAAAAACACATGATTCCAGTTGTATGACAGTGAAGGAACTTTTGATACCCGTTACATTGCACACAGTGATTTGTTACAGTAATTAAGCTTTTAAAGCACATATAAAAACATGCACATGCACCTACATAAGCAGAATATAACTTGCCTTTTAGTATTACACTTAACATTTTGTTACTCCATTTTGTAAGCAACCGATGACCCTTTAGAGGGGCATTTGTGTCTCATGGACACATATTCTAGTTTATAAATATTTGTGATATAAAGAAGGACAACTGCCCTTACACCAAAGTGAGTACCAATCAAATACAATATTATAAATTCTTCAGGAAATATAATTTAACTAAATGAATCACATTATTTTAAAGGAGGTACATCAGGATTTGCAGGGCTTTTTTTTCGGAAATAGGGGAAGACGCCCAGGCCCTTTAATAGAAGAAACAAGAAATATCACTGTAAGTGACAAATGCCCATTGCATATGTATGACAAATTAAAAATAAATAATTAAATATTAAGAAAATCAAAAAAAAATCACAAAAACGTTAAGAAATAAATGGAAAAAAATAAATAAATAAAAAATAAATAATTAAAACAAGTTATTTAAAATCCGTCCAGGAATACCAGAGTTATTGTCCGACACAATTTGACCTTTGACCTCTAAGTGTGACCTTGACCTTGGGGGCCACAGACCTGGATTTGTGCTCGACACATCGTCTTATTGTGGTGAGCACTTGTGCTAAGTAATTTGAAAATCCGTCCAGGAATGCCAGAGTTATTGACCGGACACGATTTAACCTATGTGTGACCTTGACCTTGGAGACATGGACATGGATTTTGTGCGCGACACATCATGTTGGTGTGGAGAGCACTTGTGCCAAGTTAATTCAAAATCCGTTAAAATTGCCAGAGATATTGACCGGACATGATTTGACCTTTGACCTCTAAGTGTGACCTTGACCAGGGATCACTCTAGGCCGCGATTCCGTGATATTCTTGCATTAAAATCTCAAAAATCGCATGAAAAAAAGACAAATGGAACAAATTGTCGCACCGAAGTCAGGCAAATCCATGTTCACCATGTCGATTCGTAATGAAAATATATATTTATTTATATTTCATTTAAAATCTCATGTAAATTTGTTCAGATCCATTTATTCGCGATTAAAACATATAAAATGAGAAAATATCAAACTATTCGAAAATAACATGAAAAAAATCAGAACGACATTGTTATCTTGGTAAACTTCCGGTTCGCTTTCGCTTCGCAGTGTCAAAAGTAAATCGATCGATTATGAATAAACATGGCTATTTTTATAACAATTCTTCAACTTCTAGTAATATCTGACCATTATCCTCCGATCTATAATGATTTGACGCAATTAACTATGAACTGGTAAGCAATTGTAAAACTATGTTAGCGTAACAAGTTGACGTAAATTCGGACACGCTTTATTTCGGATGCTTTAACAACTTCTACTTTCGCTTTGCACTTTTCAGATTATTTTTTTTAAAATGTTATTCACGTAAAAAGAAACAACGACTCCGTTTTATCTTCAATGTATTGACAATAAATTGTATACAAAAGGAAAAAAGAAAAGAGAGAATCTAGAAAATCAACTAAAACAAATAAATGAGGGAGGACTCTATTACACAATCATGTAACTGTATTTTTATTTATAACAACTTTATATTTTATTTCCTTTGCATCAATAAAATTGACATTTTTGTTTGTTTCATTATGAAGTTTTCGCGCGCTCGAAAATGCCCTTTTTACATAATTTAGAGCGCTTAAAGGGACACTGTCCGTAAGTAAGCAGATATTGAGCATAACCAAATAGCTGTCTGACTTTTATTCATTGAAATGTATACATGAAAACATGAGGATAGACCCTAAGAAGTATGTAGAAATACATTCGTGAGTTTGAAAAAAATAAGTTTTAATTATTAAATGTAAATAAAGTGGGACCCACAATATTTACCTTTTATGCGTTCACGTGACTTCCATAGCGCACTAGGTTTTCACAATAGTATGTATTGCGTTATGTGTATAGCCCGCTTAGCTCAGTCGGGAGCGAGTTCCGATAACTTTTACGCTCATGCACGCTTATTTTTACTGCGAGTTTGGGCTGCGAGTTCAAACCCACGAAGTGGATTTGCTTTTTTTTGTACCGCGATTGAATTCCGTTAAACAATCTTGCTTTTAATTAGTAAATATTGAATAATGTTTAGTGTATAATGTTTGCGAACATAATTATTGGGTGTTTTATAAGCTAAAAGTTACGGACAGTGTCCCTTTAAAAATGCCCTTTTTTCAGGGAACACCCTGCCCTTTTTAAAATCTGAGGTAAACACTATATTAACCGTGATTATTTGGCAAATGTCAGGTGTAAAATGGCTGGGCTATTGGGTCATATTCTCAATTTCCAAAACATTCCCCATAGTAGGAAACATTGTCTGTCTGTCTCTTTAATTGTATTAGGTTTTGTCAAAAAATTGGGGGCGGGAGGTGGGGGGCGGGTAGGGGGTGGGAATGAGCCATAATGCAGGAAATCACATCTATATTTCAAAAATGTTCTGGGGGCATGCCCCACTAGCGGCCCCCAGTGCTACACGCGGTCGACAAACGACTGCTGGCAATCGGCTTTGTATCTGAAATGTTTCATGAAAATGGTCAATGTCTCATTAAAATCAATCAAATGGGACATTTTGTCTCATTGGAAGTCAATCCTAGGGTGATCCCTGTTTGACTTTGGAGCGACGGACCTGGATTTTGTGCGCGACATGTCGTCTGGTTGTGCTGAGCATTTGTGCCAAGTTATTTGAATATCTGTACAGGAATGCCAAAGTTATTGACTGGACACAATTTGACCTTTGACCACTAAATGTGACCTTGACCTTGGAGCCAAGGACCTGGATTTTGTGCACGTCATCTAGTTGTGGTGAGCAATTGTGCCAAGTTATTTGAAAATCTGTCCATGAATGTCAGAGTTATTAATCAGACAAGAAAGCACTTTGTTATGACCTTTGAACTCTAAATGTAACCTTGACCTTGGAGCCACGGACCTTGGTTTTGTGCACGTCACGTCGTCTAGTTGTAGTGAGCAACTGTGCCAGGTTATTTGAAAATCTGTTTATGAATGTCAGAGTTATTAACCAGACACGAAAGCACATTGTTTTGACCTTTGACCTCTAAATGTGACATTATTGTCAGAGTTCTGAAGCGGACACGATTGTACAGACGACCGGATTTTTACCTTTGACCTCTAAGTGTGACATTGACCTTGGAGCCACGGACCTGGATTTTGTGCGCGGCATGTCGTCTTGTTGTGTTGAGCAATTGTGCGAAGTTATTTGAAAATCCGTCCATTATTGTTAGTTATGAAGCGGACACGATTGTACAGATGAACGGATTTTGACCTTTGACCTCTAAGTGTGACCTTAACCTTGGAGCCATGGACCTGGATTTTGTGCGCAACACGTCATCTTGTTGTGGTGAGCAATTGTGCGAAGTTATTTGAAAATCCGTCCATTATTGTCAGAGTTATGGAGCGGACACGATTGTACAGGCGAACAGATTTTGACATTTGACCTCTAAGTGTGCTCTTGACCTTGAAGCCACGGACCTGGATTTTGTTTGCGACATGTCGTCTTGTTGTGGTGAGCAATTGTGCGAAGTTATTTGAAAATCCATTATTGTCAGAGTTATGAAGCGGACACGATTGTACAGACGAACGTTCGGGGGCATAAAAAAGTGTGATTTTCGAGTTAAAGGGGGGGGGGGGGGGGGGGTCTCCTATGAACTTCAAGTGTGACCTTGACCTTTGAGGTACGGACCTGGGTTTTGCGGGGGACACATCGTCTTGTTATGGTGATCACTTGTGCCAAATTATTTAAAAATCCTTGCAGGGGTTGTGACCTTACGGTCCGGACACGAAATTGCGTACCTGTTTTTGACCTATGAACTTAAAGTGTGACCTTGACCTTTGAAGTACGGACCTGGGTTTTGCGAGGGACACATCGTCTTGTTATGGTGATCACTTGTGCCAAGTTATTTAAAAATCCCTGTAGGGGTTGTGAAGTTACGGTCCGGACACGAACTTCGGAATGACGGACAGAATCCGGATGGACAGAAATCGGACGGACGGACGGTGCGATTACTATATGCCCCCGACATTTTTTGTTGGGGAAACCAGAACCACGCATAGTTTTATTTGGCCTTAAAAAATCGCAATGCATTGCAATGTGAGTGTCATTTGTAGCCATCGCAAGTGATCAGCATGACACCTATTTATAACATTGAGATTCCTTTATGGCCTGAATATATTTGTTGTAATTTATAAATATTACTTATAGTGTCTTATTATAGGAAACTGTTAATGTTCTGTCTATATCTTTGAATCATTTTATGGCCGTTCATATTTTTAAACAAAGGACTATAGGTGTATGATAAAGGGCAAAATTGACCCCCTATATTGACATTTTTAATGTATAAGTTTTGACTATCTGTGGTTTACTAAAAATGAACCGAACTGTTATTAAAGGTACAATAGTAAGTTTGAAGGCTTTGAACACATTATATTTAAATACTCATTTTTACATTTTGAATATGGTGGGGGCCAAAATAAACCCTTATCATACCTTGTCCTTTAGCCCCAAAGCCTGATGTTCCCATTTTAATAGTGTTAGTATAGAACACCGGTGTTAGTGTAAAATGTACGCTCGTAATCTGTATGCGCGAAAAATGCTGCGCATTAAAGCTACCGCTATCGTCTTTAACAGAATGTTTTTGAGATCCTCTAGAATGATACCTGTATATAGATCCTTCATTTCAACATCTGTCTGTTTGGCTTTCTCCAACACACCCTTTAGACGCTCCAGCTCTTTAGCCCCAAACTTTTCTCTTTTCACACTCCTCATCTTTCGTCGTCTTTTACTGCGAATACTTTTTGCCATCTAAAAATAGTTTGGTTATATGTACAAGTTAATGTATGAAGGTCATATAAAGGGCCTCATACTTTTTGCCATCTAAAAACAGTAATATGTACAAGATTCATTTTAATCAAACAAGAGTACACTGGTTGTAGCTAAAAAAATTGACTTGACAGAACTTTCTTCGAGTTTGATTTTTTAAATAAATAGTATAGTGACCCTATATATACAGGGCTTTTTCGGGCTGTTTTATAGCCGTTATTGGGTCATATTTCCAATGACAATACATATATTTTTTTCCCAATTTTGAGAAGAAAATTCCCAATTGAAAGAAGAAAAAGAAAGAACACTGAAAAGTAGCAAAAATGTGACAAGTATTTAATACAAAATGCTTTCAAATGCCTCTGTTGATCTTGTACTGTAAACAGTATGAAATATACAATTATGAAATAAATGTTTGACTGTTTTGTTTCCCAATTTTATGAAAAATCACGCTAAAATTCCTAATTTTGAGGGTATCAGTTATACATACAAAATGTAGAAATAAAGTACTGTCCAATTACTAAAAGTTTGAGAAAAGACAGCAAGTTTTTCTTACATGAAAATAATGTTTATTGCTGATACCATACACACACACCCCACCCCAGCTTTCTTGTAAGGTGGACAACTCTGTTAATTTCAAGCCTAATCTGGAGCAACGGTAAGTCGAGATCTTGCAGCATTCTTGTCACGCAGCCTTCCAACTCATGACTTGCAACATTCTAGTCATGCAGCCTTCAACTCATGACTTGCAGCATTCTTGTCAAGCAGCCTTCAACTCATGACTTGCAGCATTCTTGTCACACAGCCTTCAACTCATGACTTGCAGCATTCTTGTCACACAGCCTTCAACTCATGACTTGCAGCATTCTTGTCACGCAGCCTTCAACTCATGACTTGCAGCATTCTTGTCACACAGCCTTCAACTCATGACTTGCAGCATTCTTGTCACACAGCCTTCAACTCATGACTTGCAGCATTCTTGTCACACAGCCTTCAACTCATGATTTGCAGCATTCTGGTCACGCAGCCTTCAACTCATGAATTGCAGTTCTTTTGGATGAATATAGCTGCTTTGCACATCCTTTTGGAGGTACAGGTCCATGATGGAGGAGCCATATTCGGGAGTAGAGCAAACTACTGTAATGTTTGCTAGCTTCTGACATTCTTTCAGGCAGTTTTATAAGTTTCTTTTTTCGGAAGCCTAGCATTGAATTGGCTTTTTACGTGGTATTTATGCCGGTGCTCCAAGATTAATGTTTTTTTTCAATTTTTCTTATTTTGCGAGAATCATATACAAATGTAATTATATACGGCGCAGCAATATTGAAATTTAGAAATATTAAAACAAAGCTGCATAGGACTGAAGCCAATTTATTAGACTAACAGAAGTGTGACTATGAGTTTCTGATGCTTAGAATTGCATACCCAAAGTTGATGCCCATTTTTCCAGTTCTAGGAGGTTGTTTTGGAAAGCTACATGTGATCTTGTATGCTCTTTGTTGTTCTGTAGGCTGTACAGTAAGCAGTTGTTTTGTAGGCTGTACAGTAAGCAGTTGTTCTGTAGACTGTACAGTAAGCAGTTGTTCTCAGTAAAACGTTCCGATAACATACAAGCGGTAAAGCGTTTCTGCAACGCATAACAACATGGCGTCGTCCTCGGGTGACGAGGCTGTGTTTTGCGTTTCAATTTACCCAGAAAAGCAGAAGAAACGTACAACCCTGGTAAAAAAATTATTAAGAAGATTAATCTAAAACAGAACTGGGAAGATATATTACATCTGTGTATTGAGAATATCCCAGGAGAAAAATTGACAGAAAAACATCTTCGATTTGGGAATTTTTTAGTTGGAAATTGGGAAAAATTGTCAATTTTTTCAATTGGGAATGGGGCCGTTTATCGGACCCATTTATATAAGGTAAAAAAACGCTGGTTCTGTAGGCTGCACAGTAAGCAGTTGTTCTGTAGACTGTACAGTAAGCAGTTGTTATGTAGGCTGTACAGTAAGCAGTTGTTCTGTAGGCTGTACAGTAAGCAGTTGTTATGTAGACTGTACAGTATGCATTGTTCTGTAGGCTGTACAGTAAGCAGTTGTTCTGTAGGCTGTACAGTAAGCAGTTGTTCTGTAGGCTGTACAGTAAGCAGATGTTCTGTAGGCTGTACAGTATGCATTGTTCTGTAGGCTGTACAGTAAGCAGTTGTTCTGTAGGCTGTACAGTATGCATTGTTCTGTAGGCTGTACAGTAAGCAGATGTTCTGTAGGCTGTACAGTATGCATTGTTCTGTAGGCTGTACAGTAAGCAGTTGTTCTGTAGGCTGTACAGTAAGCAGTTGTTATGTAGGCTGTACAGTAAGCAGTTGTTCTGTAGGCTGTACAGTAAGCAGATGTTCTGTAGGCTGTACAGTATGCATTGTTCTGTAGGCTGTACAGTAAGCAGTTGTTCTGTAGGCTGTACAGTATGCATTGTTCTGTAGGCTGTACAGTAAGCAGATGTTCTGTAGGCTGTACAGTAAGCAGTTGTTCTGTAGGCTGTACAGTATGCATTGTTCTGTAGGCTGTACAGTAAGCAGATGTTCTGTAGACTGTACAGTAAGCAGTTGTTATGTAGGCTGTACAGTAAGCAGTTGTTCTGTAGGCTGTACAGTAAGCAGTTGTTATGTAGACTGTACAGTATGCATTGTTCTGTAGGCTGTACAGTAAGCAGTTGTTCTGTAGGCTGTACAGTAAGCAGTTGTTCTGTAGGCTGTACAGTAAGCAGATGTTCTGTAGGCTGTACAGTATGCATTGTTCTGTAGGCTGTACAGTAAGCAGTTGTTCTGTAGGCTGTACAGTAAGCAGTTGTTATGTAGGCTGTACAGTAAGCAGTTGTTCTGTAGGCTGTACAGTAAGCAGATGTTCTGTAGGCTGTACAGTATGCATTGTTCTGTAGGCTGTACAGTAAGCAGTTGTTCTGTAGGCTGTACAGTATGCATTGTTCTGTAGGCTGTACAGTAAGCAGATGTTCTGTAGGCTGTACAGTATGCATTGTTCTGTAGGCTGTACAGTAAGCAGTTGTTCTGTAGGCTGTACAGTAAGCAGTTGTTATGTAGGCTGTACAGTAAGCAGTTGTTCTGTAGGCTGTACAGTAAGCAGATGTTCTGTAGGCTGTACAGTATGCATTGTTCTGTAGGCTGTACAGTAAGCAGTTGTTCTGTAGGCTGTACAGTATGCATTGTTCTGTAGGCTGTACAGTAAGCAGATGTTCTGTAGGCTGTACAGTATGCATTGTTCTGTAGGCTGTACAGTAAGCAGTTGTTCTGTAGGCTGTACAGTAAGCAGTTGTTCTGTAGGCTGTACAGTAAGCAGTTGTTATGTAGGCTGTACAGTAAGCAGTTGTTCTGTAGGCTGACAGTAAGCAGTTGTTCTGTAGACTGTACAGTAAGCAGTTGTTCTGTAGGCTGTACAGTAAGCAGTTGTTCTGTAGGCTGTACAGTAAACAGTTGTTCTGTAGGCTGTACAGTTTGCATTGTTCTGTAGGCTGTATAGTAAGCAGTTGTTCTGTAGGCTGTACAGTAAGCAGTCATTGGTGAAGAGTCCAGTTGATGTAACACACATTCTGGTGTTGTTTATGTGGCAGAGAAATGTTAGTGGCCTTAGGACATACAAAGGTTGCTGTATCTGTGTTGTGTTATTAGTTGAAAACAAACATATTTTAAGTTTTCCTGAAAAAAAAAAAATTAGTTCCCAACACCGATACAGCAACCTGTGAGGACAAAATGCAGAAAATTTACCTTGTTGTACACTAATCCGAGCCTTAAATGATTTTACTATGTGTTACCTTGTGTTGATAGGGGAAATATTCAGATAGATATTTCCGGTTGGTTTAATAGATCTCTTTCATGTCAAATCTTTGAGATCTCCAGATCTTGTCTAACTCACTTTTGAATTTGTCTACATTTTTGGCAGACACAATATTATCTGGCAACGCATTCCAGCTATTGATGACGCGGTGGGTGAAGGAATTTAGTCTGATACTTTTGCAAGCTCTTGGTTTGCCAAGTTTTAAAGAGTGACCTCTTATCTCATTGTTTGTAGACAGTGAAAATAATTATGTATAATCGATATCATCAATATGGTGGATGATTTTAAATAGTTGTATTAAATCTCCACGTCTCCGTCTGTACTCCAAGGTAAGTTGAGCTCTCTCAATCTGTCCTTGTAACTAAGTCCTACCAGCTCTGGAACTAACCGTGTGGCACATCTCTGCACACAGTGGACGTATAAGAGCTTTATCTATCTATCTATCTTCGAATAAGACAAACCCCTGCTGGGGACCTACATGTACATGTAGACTTGACGCGCGTCAACTGACAAGATGTTAGTTGAAATAAAGCTAAGGATCAAATTAGAAATTTATATTATACAGTGTTAAAAACAGGTTAAAAGAAGAAAGGGCATGCTTTTTAGGGAGACATGTGATTGACATGGCTAACAGCCAGGCCAAATGCACTTGGGGGCAGGGTTACCAGGGCTCCTCTGCCCTTGTTTTCCCTTTTGTAACCAATTTCGCCAAATGGAAAAAGTTGGACCCAAATTAGCGACATTGGAGCCAAAATTTACTCAAAGACAGCATATAATATTTTCGAAATTATTTTTAATTATTTTTAAATGAAGTATGGCCCATGAATCCTAACCCTAACCCTAACCCAATTAGTAATCATAAAATTATATTTAAAAAAATATTTTACACAATTTCTTTCGCCAATCACATTCACCAAAGTTATTTTTTTATCGCCACTTTTATTATTTTGTCTCATTTGGCTCCATTTGCGAATCCCAGAGGAGGCCCTGGGTTACTACGCTTTGAGGTAGGGTATTCCAATGTACTATGGTTCTGGGGAAGAATGAGTATTTATAATAGTCGGTACTTGTTTGGATTTGTTTAAGTGCTAATGAGTGGGATGTACGGCTAGATCTGGGATTTAATTTTAGATTATCTTCCCATGGGATGGCAACATGGTTAAGGAAGATGTTATTTAGCATTATCAGTCTTTGGTCGATACGTCTTTGGTCAAGAGGTCTCCAGTGTAGGGAGTTCAACATATTTGTGACACTGGATGTTCTGGCATAGTCGTCTTTGTACACATTCAAGTTGGTCAATGCATGTAGATGTGTGCGGTGACCAGACTGTGGAGCAATACTCGAGCTGGGGCCTGACAAGTGTCTTGTATGCGGTTGCCTTCAGGCTCTCTGAATGTACCTTAATATTACGCCTCAGAAAGCCTAAAGTCATATTTGCTTTGTTGGTGACTGAGTCAATGTTTTTATTCCATGTCAGATCATTTGAGATGTTTACCCCTAGATATTTTGCTGATGAGACTGTTTCTAATGTAGTGTTGCAGTGATTCTTTTACAATTTCACTTGTACGAGTCCTAGGACTCGCTGGGCCAAAAATCTATGAGTCCGAAAACTAAAGGAGTGAGTCACAGGTTTTAGTAGTAATTTATTTCAAATTCAAGCACTATTTTATAACATGGTGTTGATAACTTTAATCAGGCATACATACGGTGAGAGCATAACAATCGCAGTTGTGAAAACACTGCATCATTCTATCAACATCCCCCTTTCTTTAAGAGAAGTAGTAATAATCCTTAATTAGAACTAACTAAACTGTTAACATCAATGACTTTGCAGACGATGCATCGCCAACTCGTGGAATGTTTACTTCCGCACCGTTTCGTGTTTTACCTCACGGCCGATTCCATTGGCTAATCATATGACCATTATCCAATAATAATCGACGTTACAAAATTACGCGGAACGGTGCGAGGGTAAACTTAACCCTCATCGAATAGTCAAATAGGGCGGTAGACGCGGAGAAAAAAGCGACGGATTGAATTCTTACAGGGGAAATATGGAGGTAGACGCGGAGAAAAAAGCGACGGATTGAATTCTTACAGGGGAAATATGAATTACGGAACTCTTTACTTGCAATTTATGTGCGTCCCGAGAACGCACATGTTCTGACAATTTGCGTCCACGGAAATATTTGTGCATCCTGGACGCAGGACGCAGAGGTAAAAAAATCACTGGTGTTGTGTAGGCAGTATTGTGTGTTTATTACTGTTTTGCGTTTGGCGATTTGAACTACTTGGCATTTCGAAGGATTAAATTGCATATCCCATTTAGATTCCCAGCATTCTAGTTGTTCTAAGTCCTGCTGAAGGAGACTGAAATGAGTTGAAACTGTTAGAGATAGATAGACTGCAGTGTCATCTGCAAATAAGCGGGCTTTAGAGGATTTAACATGATCTGGTAAGTCATTAATATAGATAAAGGAAAAGAAGAGGACCCAGGACCGAGCCCTGAGGTACGCCAGACGAGACGGGGATGGTATTTGACTGGGCGCCATTTATGAAGACTGATTGTGATCTGTTATCTAGAAAACTTTTAATCCAAGTGAGTGTATTTCCTCTGATACCATAATAGTGAAGTTTAAACAGGAGTTTTTCGTGGTTTACCATGTCGAAAGCTTTAGAGAAGTCAAGTAGGATAAGGTCAACCTGGCTCTTCGTGTTTACTGCTTTTAGGATGTCATCAACGAGCATGAGGAGTTGAGACTGGCATGATCTTTTCTCTCTGAAGCCATATTGTAGCTCGTAGAAAAGGTCCGACTTAGCAAAGTGCTTTGTAATGCTTGAAGCGACAATGTGTTCAAGTGTTTTGCATAAGATGCAGGTAAGGGAAATTGGGCGATAGTTTGCTGGGTCAGCTTTAGAGCCCTTTTTGAAGACAGGTGCTATATTTTCCAAGGTGTAGGAGTGTGTCCAGATATTAGCGATTTGTTAATGAGAATTTTTAGAATGGGAGAAATTTCTTTGCTGATGTTCTTAAGGATTATTGGTCTTATCTGGTCTGGGCCTGCCGCCTTATGTGGGTTTAGGTTAGCCAGTAGTTTTTCAATACCATTTGTTGAGATTTCAATGTTAGGCATGGCACTGTGTTTGCTGTAGCTATTCCCAGATCCTCCCCAAGTATCTAATAGATCCCTATATTTCATTTCAGATAATGATTTGAGAGAAACGGGTGATTTTGGGGTAAAGACTGATTGAAATTGCTCATTTAGTATGTTGGCTTTATCTTGATCTTCTGTGTAGCATTTGTTTTGTTTTTTGAGCGTGGCAATTCTAGTGGAGTCTTGCTTTGAGTGTTTGAGGAGAGTATATAGTTTTTTAGTATTTGGTCTATTTATGGACTGTGTAGTATTGGATGTTTCAAACACATGTGCTTTGTATAAATGAATAAACAGTTTCGCCTTATCAAGCCAATTATCTTATCAAGCCAATTATGCTGTTTGATTTATTTACAAGTTTTACTTATATGCATTTCGAAGTTTAATGTGGTTTGTAAAATGTAATCAGGGCTTTATATGACATTATCCTAGTTCTACAACATAAAACGTCACACAATATTTAAATCTGTCATGGAGACATTTAATTTATATCAATAAACGTTGAAAATTGATGGTTATAATCTCGACGTTAAGTGTTATTGAACTAATCCAGGGTCTTTTTTTGTTTCATCAACAGTCACTGGTAAATATGTATTGTTTTTATCAAACATTTGATATTTCAAATTCATAGTTTATGTTTCCAATATGGAGTATTTTACATTTCTTCACTTTAAATTGCAACATCCAGTCCGAGCTCCAGGAGCACAGAGAAAACTAGTGTTGTTCCGATTAATCAATTTGATCGATCAGTTATGCCTTTGATCCGATTAATCGATTACACTTTTTCATGATCGACTTGACTCGGTTGCTGAAAATTATGGCTTATTTCATTCTCTTGTACTAAAATATACATTAAAATAAGTTATAATTTTGCAACAAATAATCACATCTTTTTTTAAATAATATATGTTGGTCAGTTCCTTCATTACCAGAACATACTTGAAATATGATTCTTTCCTTCATTATAGATTCTTTACTTCCCTCAAACTCGAGAAGCCAAGGTGCAGAACTACCTTCACACTACACCAGTTTTCCTCAAGAGTCGTCAGTACATGTGGAACCAGTTGTCACAGGATGTTGTGCAGGCCAAAGATGTGGAAAAGTTTAAAATCATGTTTGTAACAAAATATAGACTGTTAAAGTGACAGTTACACACAGCCAAACTCTTAAAAATGTGCACCAGAGTTCTAAACCTAACACAAATACGATAGTTGTGTTGCTACATATCTGCTACATCGAGGGGTTTTAAAAGGACGTAGTCCTTACGACAGAGCCCTTGAAGATTCTACAGGTATAGTTTGAAAAAGGCTTACACTTGTCTTTTATAGCAGCCATGTTTAATCGATTAATGATCGATCGGTTAAATATTCTGATGATCGATCATGAATTTTCAGCCGATACCCAACACTAGAGAAAATACATCTTGTTGCCTTGTTGCCTTGTTGCAGTGGGGACATATTTTGGTGTTTCAACTTTCTTTTATCTTTTTTCGACGTCCACATTAACTAATTGAAGCCTTGGAACAAGTTTTCAGTCTTTGAACATATAAATTAAATATAATGTTACCTTTCTTTTTAAGACCTAGATTATATTAGTTAACAAAAACGTTTTCGGAATTATTTCGTTGATACACGTGATATTTTATTTGTAAACACAAAACCGGATATATCCGAAATTAGAGAACACATTCGCAACATCTCGATTAAAAGGTGGCACGAAATATCCAAATCTACCCAAACCCATCATATAGACCCAAATCCTTACCCTGAGTTAAAGTGGTTACTTTATTTTCTTTCAATCTCGGAAATGGGTTTGACATACGACGGTGTCTACTTGTAGCAGTGAGCTCAGTGCTCAACTGGTGAATGGTTGCTTAGTATCTGTTGTATTTTTTATAATATCAATTTATGTATAAAACATTAATAATGTTTTATACATAAATTGATATTATAAAAAATAATTTATTAGTTATTGGGTTTGTTACTGACCCCCTACAGAAATATGTGGGGTCAGTAAGATGTATAGGGGGCGAGGCGATAGCCATATCTAAATAATAAAGGATATGGTCCAACAATGCATTGTTTTCTTACACAAATAGGTTTCTCTCATTCTTGGGATAACCAAAACACTTTTTCAGGTCAATGCATGTTTGCGTCTGTTACCAAAAATTGCAGGATAGATACGAGTCATTTTGGAAACGTAACTTTTATAAATGATGCTAATAAACCCAATGGTAATAATTTCGTACCTATAGGACTTTGATGAGTTCGGTACTGTATGAAATATATCGGCGAGCCAATGATAAGTTAAACATTGAAGTTGTTAATCTTGTTAAACTCAGAATAAGCTGTCACAAGCTTTTATAGAAGAAGGAAGGTATACTAAAATATATATTAATAACATAATTGTAAGATGTGTAAACATGTGATTGAGGATGAATACCAGTTTTATGATAAAAATGTTCCCAGTTACATATTGTAAGGGCTAATTTCTTTGCAGATATTAACTGCGATTATTCCCGATTTTTCATGTTGACGATAGAGTAATGTTTACCTTATTCCCGGTAGTAATGATTATGATATCAACAATATATGCATATCATTTATCTCAGAGTTTTTTCAATTTAGAAGACGGTATTAGGGATATACAATTGTACTTGGTGAAGTAACACCATATATGTGGTATTAGATACTCTTTCAGGAGTGGATTTATATATGATAACAATTGACTGTTATTATAATTATAAATAAGCATATATGGAGAGAGATATAGGCCTTATTTTTTTTGCTTCTTGTTTTGTACATGCTTTGTATTTCACTGTAAATGGTCTATGTGTTTTGGTGATATTCTACTACTGTTGGTTTTTATACCAATAAAATATTTGATTTGATTTTTTGTTCTTGTTGATAGTTTCTGCCTTTCTAGGCACACCTAATTCTTCTCGACTAGTAGAGGTATCCACTCGCGTATAATTACATGAATCGCGGAATAATAGTACTATCACCATGTATAGAAGCTTTAATAACAGTCAACCATACAGTTTTTCATATAAAAAAATCAACGCATTTTTATTTTTAAAACAATCATACCTCATATCATTTATTATTACGAAATTCACATAGTCATATTCATATTGATGATATACACATATCTCAAAGTAAATTTAGCATTAATATACTAACTAGATACGTTAGTCTTCGTAATATTAAGTACAAAAAGAAAATTTATATAAAGGTTTAAACCTTACCTAAAATTAAACGAAGGACATGTTTTCCAAAACCGTGGCGACTATTTACTATCGTGTATAGGTTTTTATACAGAAAACTACCCCATCCTCTAAATAAGAATATTATCTCTGCATAAGGGATGTGTATCGCTTCTGATGGGAAAATACTAATGAAAACATGTATCTCGTTTTTTTTTTTACATACAGTCAGGGGTGTGTATTGGGTGGGTGGTGGGGGTGGGGGGGGGGGGGGGGGGGGGGGCGGTATTGGGTGCGTCCGTTTTCCGGCAAGTTGTGTTTTTATATGCGGGGGAGGGGGGTGGGGATTGGGTGCGTCCGTTTTCCGCAAGTTTTGTTTTTATATGCCCAGAATTGAAAAAGAAGGAACAAGTGGTGGTGGTGGTGTGTGTCTGTGTGTGTGTTTGGGGGGTGGAGAGGGGGGGGGGGGGGAAGTCGCACCATCTTTTCCTAAATATAGCGTACGTTACTGTAACCCTCCAGTTTTCAGCCCTTTCGAAGTCCAGTTCTAAGTTACTAGGGCTTGTCCCTGCTGTCGGTCTAGTCAGGGCTGTTAATGTCACGAAGATGGCCAAGCTTTACGATATTCTGCCTTTCCTGAAGAGGAATACTGTAGATGGAAGGTGTCATATATTTGTTATTGTTCACTTGTAGCTAGTCTAGTATTTGATTACATGATTTGTCGTCCATGTTATGCAGGTCTCCACTTAGGAGATTATACAATACATGGTTTCCTGGAAGCTGGCTTGTTGAATATATTACATGGTGCCAGAAGTGAGACAACTACATAGAGCAGCATCGACACGACACGACGCACTCAACGCACATACAACACCCAGCACTACATATACAACGCAGACACTACAAGAAGCACAGTCCAGACTCTACTGTGCCCATCTCTTTAAGATGTCTTATCGAGTATGTTGGTGGTGGGACGTTAAACCTTAGAACCACACACACACACACGCACACACGCACGCACGCACGCACGCACGTACGCGCGCGCACACACACACACACACACACACACACACTACACACTCGATATCTCTTTCAAACCTCACCATCGATTAACATAAAGTAACTGAACGGCAAGTAGAAGCATTAACCTACAATTGTCAGTGAAAATGTTTCAACATGGAAGGTTTTCACGGGAGTATTCCCACGATGCAATGGGACGCAGGTGACTTGACGCGTGCTTGGAAAATCTTTAACACACACGTACAATTTACGTTTAAAGGACCCCTAAAGGAGAAGTCGAAAGAAGAAAAATGTGCATACCTCATGATATGGGTTGGTGACAGAGGAAGAGAGGTGTACGCGATATGGGATCTGACGAATGATGACACGAAATCGCTCGAAACTCTTTGCACGAAGTTGCAACCTATGTCAAACCAAAGTCAAATTCTGTCTTCAGTCTTTACAAGTTTCAGTGTAGAATACAGCAGGAATCTGAATCATTTGAACAGTTTATGACATACTTGAAGGTGCCCGTGAGAGATTGTGGCTTATGATACTCAGACCGAATTAATGGTGAGGGACCGAATAGTATTTGGAACGAAAAGCGACAAAGGTAAGAGAAAAAAGTATCAATGAAGATTCAACTCTTTCTCTAGAAATAGCAAGTGACATTGCACGATCATATGAACTGTCTCAGAAACAATTAAGAACCATTAATTCAAGGGAAGATCCCAATGTAAATGCTTTAAGAAAATCTAATTACCCACCAAAACAAAACAAACAGCCAGACGAAAAAACTTTTCAGGTCCCAAGGAGTCAGACCTAAACAAAGTACTAGCAGTAATTAAAGTACACACGAGTGCTATCTGTAACAGATGTGGTAATGAGCATGGAAGAAATGGATGTACGGTACTAGGCAAAACGTGTAAAGCATGTGGAAAAAATGACCACTTCGCCAAAGCATGTAGAATGAAACTTGACAGAAACGTACATGAGCTGGACGAAGAAAACGAAAATGAATATGATTACGATGCATTGTTCGTTGGTGCCATTCACACAAATCCAAAACGAAAAAAGGAAACAGACACGTTCTCGGAAATCCTGACCATCAATGAAAAACAAATCAACTTCCAGCTTGACACTGGAGCGAAATGTAATGTTCTGTCTAGAGCAGACTACAGAAAGCAGATGTTGGACTTCGTTCGTTCTCAGGACATCGTATAATACCAGATGGTACGGTGACATTAAACTCACATAAAATCCGTGTAAGGCCCGGCCGCTTTATTTCGAATTCTGATGCCTGCATCACCACAAACATCTCCAAACTTTTAACTTCTTGTCTTACTGCCGTTAAAGATCACGTTAAACAATATTGTGCTAAAACTTATGAAAACTCTGGGATTAATTTGTTTTGGTTTATACAAAATTCAGGAGACGTTCTTGCTAAAATAAACGTCAAGTTTCATCTATAATCACTTATGACTTTACACTATACATGTACTGTATACAACCTTACCACATCACCTTATCAAAGACAAGCTTATTGGTCTTAAAAAACATTCGACCGTTTATAGACAACTTGTTGGTATCCCTATGGGTACGAACTGTTCACTACTTGTCGCAGATTTTTTTTTATATTGCTATGAAAGAGATTTCATGCTGAGTCTTTAATGACACCTCCCAATATCTGGATGACATATTGAACATTGACAACCCTTTCTTTTCTACTATGGTTAATAATACATACCCTAAAGAACTTCAAATATTTCTGATACTAACGCTCCTTTTCTCGATTTACATCTCTCCATTGAAAATGGTGAAATAATTAGCAAAATATATGAAAGAGAGATGATTTTAAATTTGATATTGTTAATTATCCCCATTTAGATGGGATATTCCCGAGCAACTTCTTATGGGGTCTATGTATCTCAACTGATTCGTTTTTCTAGAGCTTGTACTCGAGTTGAGACTTTAATATTCGTAATCTTTGTAGAACTAAAAAGCTACACCACCAGGGCTACCGTTACCATAAACTTTGTAAAACCTTTGCACAATTTTATTATCGTAACCCTGATCTTCTTTCCAAATATAAATGAAATTAAAAACTCTTCTGCGACAAGGACTACCACAACCTGACTTCTATGGTGATGTGATTTACAAACTTCGTAAGATCCTTGGTCATGATCACTTTCATACTGTTTTTGTTAAACTTGTTAAAAGGTTTATCAACAGAGGTTATGACCCTATCATTTTGCAACACACTGCATGCTTGGTGGTGGACCCATTTACAGTTCGCCACTATGCTTTCCTCTTTAATTCTGCGATGACCGGACAGCCTGTGGACCCTATGATGACGTCTACCTAAAGCCCAAAAGGACGGTGACGTTTGATGTTTGTCTGCAATATTGTCTTGTCGTTCCCTCAATGTTTTGTTCTCTTGTTGCACTGGCTTCTGCCAAGTCAATGTGTACCTTCTTTGAGGCTTTCTAGGTTATTGTTGTTTGCATTTATATATACACGAGCATATTTTTGTTTTACTTATATTGCCTATTAATGCTGCCTTGTTGGTTAGAGAATAGTTCACGGCGAGGATTTCTTTATTTACATTGTCCCGTTTTATTGGGATGACAGTAGGGTAAGTGTGAGGTTTGGTGCATCCTCGAACCTGGTTTCAACCACCGGCGGCCTTTTTTGCCACTGACCGTTCCAAGGCGGTAGTATTGTCAACTCTTTTGAGTTTGTGATGTCTTATTTGGCCTTTTATTCATTTTTAAAGTTGTTCTTTGTTTTATGTGTGTGTGTTTGTGGTTGACTGTCGTCCTTGAATGCTACATTTTTCTGTTCGATTTTTATATCTATATTTGAACTGTAAGAACATTTTACATGAAGTAGAATTTTATGTAGTACAGACAAATTCACAGTCAGTCCTTAGTGGTGAAACTTCGGAACAAATAGGCCTAATAAAAAGACTACATGGAATTGAAACGAAATACCATGATTTATTTGAAGGTTTAGGATGCCTTACAGGCACACACACCATTATAATCAATAAAAATGCAACACCGGTTGTACATCCTCCAAGAAAAGTTCCAATCGCATTGAAAAAGAAAGTAAAAGCGGAGTCGGAGAGAATGGAGCATCTTGGAGTAATTGTAAAACAAAAAGAGCCGACACAGTGGGTCAATAGTATGGTGACAATGGTTAAAGGAAACGGGTATGTTAGAATTTGTATAGACTCCAAAGCAATACAAAGGGACCATTATCCAATGAAAACAGTAGAAGAGGTGGTCGCGGAAATGCCAGATGCAAAACTGTTCACAAAGTTAGACGCAACATCTGGGTTCTGGCAACTCAAGCTGGATGAAGATAGCTCCAAGTTGAGAACATTCAACACTCCATATGGGAGATATCGGTTTAAACGAGCTCCATTTGGAATTATGTCTATTCCAGGAATATTTCAAAGAACGATGACTGAAATGATAGAACACAAGTCGATCATAGTAGGTGATATACTGGTATAATAATAATAATAATAATAATAATAATAATAATAATAATAACTTTATTTCAAGAAGGTAACATATTAAGACATAGCATTTACACAAGTCTTTTTTACAATATGGCCATCTATAAATCAACACAATATAACAATGTAAGCATATAATGCAAGATAAAACAATACATGCATCACTTTATAACTTCAACAAGACAGACACATTTTCATACTTTTGTAACATAAAGTTATAATTCAAACTGGGGTTTCACTCTTTCATTAAAAGAAACGTTTTAATTTAGTCTTAAATGTAACTAAAGACAGCGAGGCTCGTATATCAACGGGGATCATGTTCCAAACTACCATTCCTGAAAAACCAAAAGTGAAATATGAAGTATGGGGATCAACCCAAGAAGAACTTGATGAAAGATTGAAAAAAGTTAATGAACAAGCTCAGTCATGGAACGTGAAATTGAGTGAAACTAAGTGTCAGTTCAGAAACGAAAAAAGTAGATTATGTTGGACATACATTGACAAAAGAAGGGTTAAAAGCAGACCCAGAGAAAGTTCGCGCAGTCATGATAATGAAACCCTCTGAGAACAAAAAGGAGCTTCAAACATTCTTAGGTTTAATCACATACCTACAGAAATTTCTGCCATACATGGCAGATGTCAGTGCACCTTTAAGGTAACTCTTAGAAAAAAACATTGAATGGCACTGGGAAAAAATGCAGGTAAAAAGTTTTCAAAACTTGAAAGAAATGGCATCAAAAGCTCAAGTATTGGCTGACTACAACCAGAATGAAGAATTGGTATTACATGTAGATGCTAGCTCTCGGGGATTAGGCGTGGTATTGCTTCAGCAAGGAAAAGCAATCGCATATGCGTCAAGGGCCTTAAATGCTACACAGCAGAAGTATGCACAGATCGAGAAAGAAACACTCGCGATTGTATTTGGATGCGAGAAATTTTATCACTATGTTTACTGCTGACATTTTGTTGTTAAAAGCGACCTCCACCCTTTTGAATATATTTTCAAGAAACCAGTTACAAAAGCGCCACCTAGAGTTGAAAGGTTTGCACTTACAATTCAAAAGTATGACTTTACTGTTAAGTATAAACTAGGTAACACAATGTACTTGTCTGATACACTGTCTAGGTTGTTTTTACATGAAACTAGCGAAGAGCTGATTCCCGACATAGATATTAACGAAATATAGTTAAACGCTTAAAATTGGTTCATTCAACTCACTTGGGTATTGAAAATGTTAAATTGCCTTCAAAATATGAAGATTTTGTTTGCAATTATGTGGAACTGGTTGAAATCTTTGTTTAAATGTAATGAAGTGAAGTATAACTCAGTTAAAATTAATGAGTTTAGTTTTACCGAAGAAAACAAATTACACTGAAAGGGAAGTAACTCAGTTAAACAACAAAGAATCAAACGTTTCAAGGACAGAGCAAGGGCTCAACTAAAGATTGACGAATAGTTTAGTTTTGCTATGGTTTAGTTTATGTTTCAATATATTGTTTAATAGGATTCCAACGTACGAGGATGTTTTAAAAGACAGATAATTAAAATCTTTTTAATAGTGAATTCTTGTAGTATATATAAAAAACTAATAATATGACAAATACATAAATGATAAGAATGTATAATAAACCAAAACAATTTATAGACACTTTTGTTGTTTGAATATTATAATATTACAATATAGTTTAGGTTACATTTATTCTCAGAAAAAGGGAGATGTCATATATAGTTGTTATTGTTCACTTGTAGCTGGTCTAGTATTTGATTTCATGATTTGTCGTCCATGTTATGCAGCTCTCCGCTTAGGAGATTATTACAATAAATGGTTTCAGGTGTACGTCAAAGGAAGTAGGGCGAACGGTTAGGTCACATGATTATTCAAAAAAGTTATGACGATGTTTATAATAAATCCTTTTGCGTGATCTGCAAAGATAAAATATTTTTATTTCTATGAGTTATTTTTTTTTTAGTAATTTTCTGCTATCGAGCTTCAGTTTGAAATTTTACATATGCGTTTCGATTGAGGAGACCTAAGTACGTATTATTTTTGTAGTAAAATAGTCCCGATTAAAACTAAATTGTTTTCATGCATTATTTCAAATCTTGCAACTTCTAATTTGCAGATATTCTGAAAATCATATTTACTCAAGAAATAAATAAGTTTATGTTTTTAAAGGGACCATTCATTCATGAGACAAGTTCTTTCTTAGAAGATACATGAGCCCATTTTTCTGTGGATTTTTTGGCAGCATATGTGTCAATGTAAGTTATTCATTTTTAATTTGGGCCTAGATATGAATGACAACATGGCATTTAAATTTTAATTCACACACAACTCAATGCAACAATCAATGGGCGAGTTACACCTTGAGTCCAATGCAATATTGTCCAAGCTTTCTAGTTAGCCATTTTTCAAAATGAAGTTCAAACTAAGATGCACTTACATGTTCTTAGTCATGAGACCTGCCTCTCTAGAAAACTGCTGAGAATAGTAGGGGTCATGTGGCATAAAATAAAATAAAATTCTGATATTTGTTGACACCGTGAACAACTGCATTCATTCGGCACCTCTTAAATGTGTTCTACTTTCACTTTCAAAACTGTCAAGTTGATAAATAAAAGCATCATACAACCATGCAAATGGTTTTTAGCTATCACAAACAAGACAATAAAGCCATTTGAGCCAGAAAAAACAGGCCTTAAATACTCAAAAATGTGATCTAAATTTGTTTCCGAATCTATATATATACTTTTTGAAAAAGATGGAAAAAGGGGTGTATTGCTTCGAACCCCCCCCTCCCCCCAACATCCACCCCCACCCGAGTACTGAATACTCCTTAATTTGAGGTCTGAGTGTTGAATACTCCTTATTTTAGAGACCGAGTACTGAATACTATTTAGCACAAATTACATCATATTTCTTTTAGAACATTTTAATAGGTGCATTTTCTTCTTTTAGTCTATTTACGATACCCTATTTACAAAACATCATCATTTTCTGCTATCATACCTATACAAGATTAAATATTTAAAAACATGATCCAACAGGCTAGTAGCTTCACATTAGACAAAGTATTCAACACATCTTTCACTTTAGCATAATCATGCTACAAAGTCCTCAAAAAAACTATTAAACTTTAAAGTTCTCCCACTCCTGCTGGTTGTTATTACAGGTACACGTATATATTCTTCATCATCAGTGTTTTCTTTTTCTGATATAACTTCTGCTCCTCTGTCACAGCATTTTATCAGTATTTTTGTGTACTTATCTTCATCTAATAGTATTTTATCATCATTGAAATTTAAGAATTTTAAGTCTGTAAAAATATAATTTCTATAACACTGTCTTGTGTAAGCAACACTGGGCCTGCCAACTGAAATATTTTGTAGCTTCGTTGACCTTCTGTGAGGCATCATACTTCTGTTAAGGTTATTTAAAAATAACTTGTTAACTTTATCTTAGTTGATTATTCTACGTATAAAGACACACTTTTGGAGTTGTTGTTTGGTTTCAGTATTAAGTATTTAGAGTTGAGTATCGGTTTCATTATTTGAATTTACTTCAGTATAAAGTGGAACATATTAGATGCTGTGATTTAAAATATGTTTTGAGAGGATATACACAATATTGTGTTCATCTATAATAAGGGGGCATCCGTGTGAGGAAGCTATCCAGCTGGCTTGCGGAACGTCGGTGGTTCTACCCAGGTGCCCGCCAGTGCAAGAAAATTGCCCGGAGGGGCACCTGGGGTCTTCCTCCACCAGTGGAAGCTGGAAAGTCGCCATATGACCTTAGTTGTTGATGCGACTATAAAATCAAATTCAGTTCAGTTCATCTACAATAAAAGTGACATTGGATTATTTGGACTACTGTGCATAAATACACCATAGGCCAGTAATTATAGCCGAAAATAAGAGTCAAGGTCAAACAAATTCCACCAGAAAGTATTTTAGGATTTTTAGAATCACTGACATGTAATGAGTTTCAGAAAAAACTCCTCAAGATAAAGATGATGGGAAATTACTAAATTTTGGGGTAAAAGTTGCGTTTTTAAGAGAAAATCTCCGGAAATTGGTATAATTTTATAAAAATCATTTGAGCAAATAAAAATAATTTAATAGTGCGGAAATGCTCTTCCAAATGCATCTCTATGTAAATCAAGGTTTTATAGGTGGATATTGGGTTAATAATATGAGATTTTGGAAACTTGGAAAAAATTAATAAAATCGTTGAATATATTTGGTGTTGCTAGGCTATAAATGAAAAAACAACAACAACTAAATGAGCTATGAACAATTAGTTTCTTAATGCTTTGCACAGAGATGTCCTAGAAAAATGTCCTTTTGAATACAATGATCAGAAATACTTTATTGTTGGGTCTAAAAATGTGTTTTTCATAAAAAAATTGGTGAAAACAGGAATCATTTTGTAATAAGAAGTTTGAACATAAACTAATCTAATGGAAGGGATAAAATGGTGCACAATTATATATACAAATGTTTCTTTGTATCGTAAGTTAATGTGAAAGTTCACATTGTGAGATTTTGGGCAAATTTTGAAAAAAAATGAATAAAATCGTTGATTTCTGTAATACATTCGTAGTACAGTGGCCCGTTTTATGGAACATCTTACGACGATTTTGCTCTTAAGTCAAATTATTAAATATATTGCTATAAAAAAGTTCATAAGGATGTTTTTTTAACTATCTAATACATATATTGTTCATTCAATATTTACACCCTTAATTGTTTGCTTCAAATGCTTTTAAGAAAAATGATGGAAGGTATTTTATTTTTACTTGAAAATACAGCATATTATATTCATTTTAAAGTGAGGAAACCTTCTTCCAAACCCATCTTCATGTGAAACACGGAATCAGAGATCGATAAGACGCTAATTAAATTAAAACAATTGTCCTTCATCAAAAATCACTGAAAAAGAATAATAAATAAGTATTTCAACAAATATAATTGAAAAAAAATCGTGTATAAAACGTACATTACACATGTTTGATAATATCAGAACTTAGAAGTGAATAAAATGCTCAAATTGAGAGGTCAGGGTCAAAACGTGGAACAGAAATGGAGAAACAACACCAATGTTTTTGTGATACAATCAAATTACTGCGCATTAATAATGAAGTATGTATGAACTAAAAGAGACATTTGTAAAAAAATACTCGATCTACAATTGGAATCACACCTATGTGTTTCGATGAAAATCTTAACATTGTGTTATCCGGAAGTCAACGGGACAGAAAATAGTTCACTGTTGCTGTATTCTAAACAGTATGGCCGTTAGCCACACGTGTAAAATGTAAGATATGCATTGCATGTTTGTTACTACAATAAAGATGAAGGTTATATCAGCGATTCCATGTAGATAAAATATATATAGATCTATCGGCCAAATGACATTGTAAAACTGATGATAATTTTTGGTTTGACTTTTAATGGCTTTTGGAGAGAATCTGCTGGGGTCTAGTGCGCCGCCATATTTGTATGACATAGCCAGTATGGATTCTGTAACAAGATGGACCAAGTGAAGACAACTCACCAAGGGAGAATTTACAAATTTATTTACAACAAGATTAATATATATAAAAATGAATACAAATGACAAAGTAGAAATCTCAACGTTTTAAATCATGTTTTAAATGAAGTTCACTACGTTAGAATAAACTGTTCGGTTTTAATCAGACTGAATATCTGATATCTGTATTTATGATATATGTATGCTATATCACACGCTATATTATCTCTCAAAGCTATATATCTAGCCGAGTCGTTCCAGTACAGTTCCCGGCACTAATACTTCACTCCCGCGTTATATTGCAATCCCGTCCTTAGCGGTTGCTATTCGTCCCGGTACCACACATACTTCCGGTGACGTAATTCACACGCGACGCCCACTCGCACGATCCTTTCCGGCGCGTCTGGCCCAAGTCCCGGTATTACACATCCGGTGACGTTATCTGTGTAGCTATCTGCGTAAACAGGCCCTCTTGCCTAGCGTCTCCGTGGCTACCGTCTGGTCTGTCGCCTGAATACCGAATGCTGTCGTTCTCGCGTCCTATGACGGCGTTCCCAACCTACGACCCCGTAGACCACTACTACCCCGTAGACCACGCTCCCGACAATACGCTCTACATGCTCTACGCTCCTAGCGTATACGGCTACAAAATATATACCCATTTTTACAATGTTATCACAACATGTATTGTATAAAGCACTAAGGTATAACCATACCTAATACTGATTGCAAAGCAATCTTTATTCAGAAATAATGAACCCGAATTCTAAACCTTCTTCGACTAGACATTATGCTAAACTGTAACAAAACGTGTAAAACAAGATGTAATTTATCGACAATGAAATCTCACATTTCTAGATGTAACGCAAAACTTACAACATAATTATTCAACCATAGACTGAATGAATAATTGGTTTTACATCCCATTAACACATTATAGGCTATAATGGTACAGCGACCTCAGAGTGATTGAATAATAATGGCAATATGAAAACCAACCTCAGAGATTTATACTGCACAATAAACAATAACCGTTTATGCAATAACGCAGTGACAGTTAGAAACCTCCGTAGAATAAGTACATACAATCTGAATCGCGTATTCCATTTACTATCTACAGAACAACTGGCATTATCAATCATGTAAATATATACCCCAATAATCTTATCGGACAATAATTTGCTAAAATATTCTGACGTTTGAAAACGTACAAGAATAAAAGACAATATCCTGTTAACTATATATGGCTTTTACCGGCAGATATTTACTTCAGAACAACAATTGAAATATTGCAATAATTTACAACAAATAAAATAGATTTGACTTACCCCTTGCCGTTATGGTATTGGTCACCGACTTCTCTGGATAATGGCTTGCGATCCTGTGACAAGTTCTTACAATTTCGACACCCATATATACAGTCCCTACATGGATACCTGGTGAAACACGCCATCCATGCAAATGTCTGCTCGGACTGCACGTAGTGGCGTAATAAGAATTCTATACATTTATTAGGCCCGCACTGGTAAATACTTTCTTAATAGTTGATGGATTTTGATGAAATAAACGCCAAAACAACTTATTCTTTATCAATAGAATGAATCTAGTAAAATATCTTTTATTATATATAGGAATCGATTAAAAGTGATGCACTTCGCAAAAATCTACCAAAATTCCTATTCAAAATCAGGGAAAAGGTGGCCCCGACAAACACCGTTAAAAACTCTAAGTAAATATGCACTCATTTTGTTACAGATTCCTTCTACATAAATTTGAAATATGATTCTATGGAATTTATCGAGCTAACGGTTTCCCACAAAGCAGTGAGCAACGATATGTCCCAAGGGTATGATGCATGGAAATGCCCTTTTTTTTTTGCGAAAACCAGAATCGTTTTTAAAATCGTTTTATCTGAAACAAAGCATACAATGATGTCACAAAATGTTTCACTATTCAATGTACATAATTATATCAAAGTTTTTCATTGTATTTGAAATTAAGAAAAATGCTCAAACCGTGAATGTTTTGACGACTTGCTTAACAATTGCATAGAATCAATCTTTTCATACACAAAGTGCTTGGTTATAAACTAAAAAAGTGTAGAAAGATCATTTTCTTGTATCAGTTCGGCGCATTATACGTGTTGCGCATGTGCACTACTGTGTCAGAAATAAGTCCACACACATACGAGGCTTTATGACATATTGAGTGTTCTTGCATTTGAACACAAAGTCATTATCAGTTTACGGCTACTAGAGCGTGCGAACGCTCTAGCTACAGCGTGCGAACGCTTTAAATTATTTTTTCTGCATGTCACCTGTGGGGCTCCGTAATTAACTGTTTTGTTATGCGTAAAACATAACATTTTCAATTAAGTAGAACAGTAATTGAGTGTATCAATAATTTGCACGTCACAGATGCTATTTGTATTTGTAACCCTGAAGTAAATGGGGTTAACACTCATATAAGTTATATTGGGAATGCAATTTCAGATGGAGATGCCAGGAAGGATGAAGGTTCCCATCAGACATGTCTCCGCAAAGGAGCGAACCCATGCGGGGCAGAGTATTTGAGATGTAGGATGAAGTTTCCCATGATGCATGCCTCGGGAGTGAACCGATTGGGTTAGCGAGACCTCTTGTTTGTAGCGAAGCTTGTATACGTATGTAAATACATGTATATAGCTTTTTAAAGATTGCGAGGCGTTTAGTCCAAAACCCAAAGTTTATATTAACGTACAAAGTCATTTTGGAAAAATAATAATAGTGATGGATATGCATGTTTTACAAGTGTAGTAATATTAGTGCTACAGCTGAAAACACCAGTTGTGCAAAGTTTGTACCAAACATGTTCGTACAAGGGATGTCTGATAGTTAGTAAATCTATGGATTATCCCACTAGTAACACACTAGTCTTCCATCACAATCATCATCTTTTAAATAACATATATACCTTGGTGTTTTCAACAAATAATTGCTTCTCGGAAGTGTGGGCATTGCATGTTAATGAAAGGTTATATACATTATGAACAACCAAAACAATGTTATCAGAGTGTACATTTATAGCATTGAATGTGTAACAGATTTTTGTAGAAAGCATGGAATCTCATGTATGCAGTGCCAAAATGTAAGCTCTATGAATTCTATAGAAATTGAGATTCATTTAAATTAAATTTTTAGTTATTTGATCACTCTTTTCTTACATAAACAAGCAATAATATTAGGTGACATGAACAAAAGCTCCTACAACTTCGACATGAGTATTACGCAAAATTTCAAAATTGAATTTCATACAGTTACTTCGAACGTGTTTTTAAAACTTATCATACAGTTTCCGATGATCTTTTTCATTAAAGATAAAACATATTGCACCATTTTAATATAAGTTACCATATATGCTATTTAAATGGTTATAAACCCTGTTGTAATGATTGATTGAACAATATTTCCACCACATATTCAATGAAGTGTATACAATATGTGTATCAAAAGGTTATAAATACATATGTATGTAATTACATCATTTTTTTCCTTCATTATTTTATATATAAAATTTCCAAATGATGTTAACATTGTCCATGGTCGTAACCATTGTAACTAGACATTTATTTAACGGACCTTTTGTTTGCTACAGACCTTAACATTGAGCATCTAACTAAATTTCTGATACTATAAAACATTTGGATATATGCATATATAGGATAATATCACTTCAAGTAGATTATGTATATTCAAAATACATCTTAAAAATGATTCCTGTTTACAACATTTTTATGGAAAAACCTTTTGCCACCCGAACATAATGCATTTTTTAACAGTATACGCCTGATGACATTTTTGGGGCACATCCTTGCATCTTGCTCTATGGAAAACCATTATAGATTATCATTTTATAATTCATTTCCCTACTTCTTTAGCTTAAAGGTCTGTAAAACGGCTGTACTACAGAAATCAACGATTTTATTAATTTTTTCAACATTTTGCCCCAAAAGCTCACAATGTGAACATTCACATTAACTTACGATACAATGAAACATTTGTATATATAATTGTGCACCATTTTATCACTTCTATTAGATAAGTTTATGTTCAAACGTTTTATTACAAAATGATTCCTCTTTTCAGCGATTTTTTTTATGAAAAACACATTTTTAGACCCAAAAACTAAAGTAATTTATATCGTCGTAAGGACTTTTTTCTGGCACATATCTGTACCTTCCACTGTGCAAAACAGTAAGAAACTAAGTTTTTACAACTCATTTAGTATTTTTTTAAATGTATAGCCTAGCAACACCAAATGTATTACAGAAATCAACGATTTTATTAATTTTTTCCAAGTTTTGCCCCAAAATCTCATATTATTAACCCAATATCCATCTATAAAACCGTGATTTACATGGAGATGTATTTGGAAGAGCATTTCCGCAATGTTAGAAAATTCTAATTTGCTCAAATGATATTTTATAAAATTATTCCAGTTTCCGGAGATTTTCTCTTAAAAACGCAACTTTTACCCCAACATTTGGCATTTCCAACCATCTTTATCTTGAGGAGTTTTTTCTGAAACTCATTACAGTTGTCAGTGATCTAAAAATCCTAAAATACTTTCTGTTGGAATTTGTTTGACCTTAAAACCTATAATTACTAGACTACCAGGAAATTGTTGTTAATCTTATGATTCAAAACCTTGTTGTTATCCGGTTTACCTGCAAAGAGAATCATGAAAGTGGATATAACGTCAAACAGGAAATGTAGCATTCACGAACCACAGTCAACCAGAACACGCATGGAAGCAAACACTAATTGCAAAGCTGAATAAAAGGTAAGATATGACATCATAAACATAAAGGGGTTGGCAACAGGGCTACGGCCTTGGAACGGTTTGTGGTAAAAAAGGACACTGGTGATTTAAACAAGGTTTTAGGGTGCACGAAACCTCAATTTACCCTGTTGTCATCCCAATAGAACGGGTCTAAATAAAGAAATTCCCGCCCGGTTATATTCTACAACACACAAGGCAGAATTAATAGGCAGTATAGGAATATGCTGTTAAAATCTAAGGAAGATCGGATTTGGTAATGCTGAGATATAACACAACCTTTATTCCCTTCCACCCAAACTTAAACACAAAGGTTAACGTAAAGCATATTTTGGAGAAAGTAGATCACAGTGACTTAGTTTTCAGGGTATCGTCAGTGCTTGATGAGAGGAAGGTGCTGTTAAAGTTTGATGTAGATGGGACATGGTAATGCTGAGATAAAACACAATCTTAATTCCTTTACCACCCCCCACCCCCACCTCCCCGCCCAAACTTAAACAAAAAGGTTAACGTAACGACTATTTTGGAGAAAGTAGGTCACAGCGACCTAGTTTTCAGGGTATCGTCAGTGCTTGATGAGAGGAAAGTGCTGTTAAAGTTTGAAGAAGATCGGACATGGTAATGCTGAGATATAACAAAAACAATTCTTCCCCCGCCCGACCAAACTTAAACAAAAAGGTTAACGTAACGCATATTCTGGAGAAAGTAGGTCATATTGACCTAGTTTTCAGGGTATGGTCAGTGCTTGATTAGAGGAAGGTGCTTTTAAAGTTTGATGAAGATCGTACATGGTAATGGTGAGATATATAGAAAACACAAATGTTCTGCCCTCCCGCCCTTTTTACGCCAATCTATAAGCCGATTTTATTTCTTTAAAAACTCGGCTAAAAAGTCACGGCGTAAGTACTCAGTGACTTGGCAGAAGACAGAGCAACAAGAGAATACACCATTTAGGGTATGACGATACAATATTTAAGACAAACATTAAACGATACCGTCCTTTGAGGATATCGGTAGACATCATCATTGGCTTCACAATCTGTACGGTCATCGCACAATCAAAGGAAAGCATAGTGGTAAACTGTAAATGGGTCAACCACTATACATGCAGTGCGTTGCAAAATGGTAGGGTCATAATCTCTTTTTTGATAAACCTTTTAACAAGTTTAATAAAGATTGTATGAAAGGGATTAAAACCAAGGATCTTACAAAGTTTGTAAATCACACCACCATAGAGTTCAGGTTGTGATAGTCTTTGTCGTAGAAGTGTTCTTAAATTACGTTCATATTTAAAACGTATGATTAGGATACGATAATGAGATTTTTCGAAGTTAATAGTAGCGGTTGCCCTAATGGAGTAGCTTTTTAGTTATACACAGATTACGAGTACCCGACTACAAGCTCTAGAAAAAAGAATTAGATGAGAAACATAGACCCCATAAGAAGTAGCTCGTGGAACATTTACATCTTAGTAGGCTAGGGATAATTAACAATATCAATATCTTTGTCATCTATTTTATTTATTATTTCTCCATTTTCAATAGAGAGGTGTAAATCAAGAAAAGAAGCGACTGTATAAGAAATCAGAAATATTGTCTTTGTTGAGTTGAAGTTCTTTAGGATAGTATTAATCATAGTAGAACGGAAAGGAATGTCAATGTTCAATAAGTCATCAGATACCGAGAGGTGTCATTAAAGGCTTCAATTACATCTGCCTGAATATCGGATGAAAAACTCAACATGAAATCTCTTCTATAGCAATACAAGAACACATTTGAGACAAGAGGTGCACAGTTTGTACCTATAGGGATACTAACAATTTGTCTATAAACGGTAGTTTCATACCACGGTGGTGATGGCCACGGTGATGATCGAACCCATAACCTCTCAATCTGGACTTCGACGCTCTCACCAGACCACGGATACCAGAGAGAATAGTTGAACAATTCAGTTAATAAACTATCGTCAGTTTGAAAAAATCTTTCATAAATCAGCAAGTTACCAGCTGGCCAAATCCCGCATCAAACTGTCAAGTTGGATGGAAAGTGTATTGTTAATGGAATTGAATTGAATTGGGTTTTAAGGAGCACCAACACATGAAAGGTTATATGGCGCCTAACAGGCATGAACATGCCAGGCTCATCCTCCATTTACATCGAGATAAAATATGGAAAATGGGCCTAGAATCTAAAATCTATAACATATCCCTTCCTCTACTGTGCCATCTCGTCTAGTGTGCAAGATAGCACAGTAGCCAAATGTTATGAACTAAACGATAGACGTCACGATATTACGTCACGAATTGACGTCATGATATTACTCCGCACTCTCGCCAAAGGAGTGACAAAAGAAGGAATACTTGTGTCAAAAGACGATTGGAAAGAAATTCATCACAGAATATATATTATATAGTTTAATTAAATTTTCTGTCGTGATACGGAAAATAATTCACTCGTGAGAAATATTCTTGCGATATAGAAACTCGTGCGAAAGCGCACACAAGAATCTTTCTCACTCGGGAATTACTTCCCGTATCACTTCAACAATGTTAATTAAACTCTATATATTACGGTGTAGTTTTGTAATGATAAATATACACAACCAACTTTTAGAGGCTAGTGAGTCAGCTTGACAAAGGTATTTTATAGTTTTTTTATGATTTTTTTTCTTTTTTTTAATAATTAATAATTGTTTTTTTTTGGTGTTTTGTTTAATTTATTTTTTTAATAATTCTTTTTTTCTTCTTTTCTTTTTAAGAATTTTTTTTTTTGTTTATTTTTTTTTCAATAATTTTTATTTTATTTCATTTTTAAATATATCTGTTGGTTTTATATTGCTCCAAGATCAAGGTCACAGTTACAGGTCACTTCGGGTGCATTTGTCACTTACTGTGACATTTCTTGTTTGAGCATGTAATAGGAACCACACATATATAGTTTTATTTGGCCTAGCGCAAAGTTTAAACATAATGCTTACTATGCCGAGTAATCATAGGAAATACATTTTCAGGCCTTTTGTAAGTTCAATGTAACTTATCTGGGTTGTTTATGTCTCATTTAGTTGATGTTTTATCAGTTTAATACAATAATAATGTATTTGATCAATTTAATTATTTTTTTTGCTTAACATTATTTTCCCCTCTAACTTTCTCGACATTATTATGTTTGGGATACATTTACAGAAGACAGTTTATCTAAAATGTACATGTACCTCTTTTGCATATTTGCACACCCAAATATTCACTTTCTGTCTAATACACTGTTCCCCTTATATCTCAAAATAATTTTTTCCCCTCCCTTTAACTCGAAAATCATATTTTTTTATGCCCCCGAAGGGTGGCATGTAGTAGTCGCACTGTCTGTCCGTTCGTCTGTACAATCGTGTCCGCTTCATAACTCTGACAGTAATGGACGAATTTTCAAATAACTTCGCACAATTGCTCACCACAACAAGACGACGTGTCGCGCACAAAATCCAGGTTCGTGGCTCCAAGGTCAAGGTCACACTTAGAGGTCAAATGTCAAAATCTGTTCGTCTGTACAAGCGTGTCCGCTTCATAACTCTAACAATAATGAACGGATTTTCAAATAATTTCTCACAATTGCTCACCACAACAAGACGACGTGTTGCGCAAAAACATCCAGGTCAGTGGCTCCAAGGTTAAGGTCACACTTAGAGGTCAAAAGTCAAAATCCGTTCGTCTGTACAATCGTGTTCGCTTCATAACTCTGACAATAATGGACGGATTTTCAAATAACTTCGCACAATTGCTCACCACAACAAGACGACGTGTCGCGCACAAAATCCAGGTCCGTGGCTCCAAGGTCAATGTCACACTTAGAGGTCAAAGGTCAAAATCCGCTCGTCTGTACAATCGTGTCCGCTTCATAACTCTGACAATAATGGACGGATTTTTAAATAACTTCGCACAATTGCTCATCACAACAAGACGACGTGTCGCGCACAAAATCCAGATCCGTGGCTCCAAGGTCAAGGTCACACATTGTTTTCAAGGTGATCTACCAATAAAAGTATGTGTTTTTGGCGACTAAATCATCTGGTGTACGAACTGAAGCAAACATCTGCAATAGAGCGCAACAATCATACATTAATCCCTCACATACAAGGATGTAATGAATGATTACTGAAACTCAATAAGCCTCGCATAGCAATCCATTTATTTGAAATAATGTTAACCGTCGTTTCTATACTAAAAATACTTAATATACTAAATTGGCAAGCATTTCATCGATTTAGTCATTACTGTATTTTGTTTGAATAATCAAAACAAGTTTTTACATTTGTCCTTGTCACATTTTTTGCATTTGTGGATAAAGATTCTTTTTTACAATTAACGTATGTTTTGTTTTACATTTTGGGTGACCAGATATTACAAAGTCTTTTTTACATTTGTGTATTTCTTTTTACATTTAACGTTAGACTTTTTAACATTTGTGACAGTTGTTATATTTATGGTAATGTTTACATTTAGGTTCTTACAGTATGTTTGGACTGGCATGCTAGTAGGCTACGTCACCGCCAAGTACAACTTCACAACATATGTTTGAACTGACATGTTAGTAGGTTATGCCACCTCCGCTTACAACTACATAAAAGTCAACCGTTGTACATTTAGCCGCCCCATACAGATACATCCCTATATGTTAAATTCGCTACTGTTCAAAGAGGTGGTAAACATGCTTATCTCAGACGTCGCAAATCAAGTTCATATTGTGGAAACCCATATTTAAATAAAATTATCACAAACATGCTGAAAATATAAACATTGTGCATATGGAATACGTCCTAGGTTTCACTTCTTATATCAGCCCTATGCATTGTGCCTGAATTATTACAGCTAACTTGGCAGCGGCATGATAACACAAAACGAAAAGGAAAATATTTTAGTTTATCCTAGAATATTGTTATTACCACTTTTTGACTCTAGGTGGAGATGTAGCTCATGTACTCGTATGAGAATTATTATGAGTGAACGTATGTCAGTTCGCAATTTTCATATCACACCCTAAAGCTCTGGGGCTGATATTAAGGTCTCGGGCCGATACAGGGTGTGCTATGAAAATACCCATTCATTATTCTCTATGTGTAGGAGAAATATTTAATCTTTGAAATTGCAAAAAAGCAACAACAACATATGCAAAACATCATTATGGCTGTACTATTGTCTTAAATTGTATTAACAGCTCCATTTTATGTTACAGCTGCATGGTGTTTTACGTTATTCCTTTCATTCGTAAGAATCAAAACTGTTTCACGTACAAGTCGCACTGTCGTGTAAGTTGTACTGTAGGAAATGTTCAGTCACTTCCAAGATCGCGGCACCTTTTATATCAAATTTCGTTCTTTAAACCGCAAGACTGAACGTAAATATATATCGACGTAAACAGAACAAATTCTCAATCTTTTAATAAACATACAATACATGATAAAGTTCAGCACCTACCTCGGGGGAAAGCTATCGTCTGCCATCTTGGAAGTGACTAAACATTTCCTACTGTACAACTTACAACACAGTGAGTGAAGCTCCCAGTGAAATTCGAACCTTCTCGCTACGGGTTTCAAACGCAGCGTCTTTACAATCCCAGCTATTCATTTTTTTTGATAGAAATAGAGATTATTTAACTGCTGGGATCGATTATAGGGAAATCCTTCACGAGTGGTTCTGTTCACGAACGAGCGCACGCGAGTGAGTGAAAAAACAAAGCACGTCTACCATCAAGTGAAGGATTACCCAATAATCGATATCAGCATTTAAATGATCTATTTACTACATTTTAAATTACGTTTTTGCAAACAAATATTCGCTTTATTGAACGTTAAAGGCGGATGACGTCGACGTCAGCAACACTTTATTGGCATCACGACTCAACGTCGCAACGTTAGTTATTATTGTTCTGAGTTAGCAACGTTAGTTATTATTGTGTTCTGAGTTAGTCATTAATATTTAGCGATTATGAATATTCTTGCACTGAGAAATCCCGATCTTCCACGCATAGAAATGTAATAAATACGTGTATTTGTCTGTATATGACTATGTGCAGATACAAAGTGTGCAAAATAAATATGTTTCTTCTTGAAACTTGAAATGTATTTTTCCATTTTATTTCAATCTGTTGCCATTTTCCAATTTTTATTTTATGATAATGTATGTAGATAATAGTACTTACAGAAAACAACGATAATACATTTAACAGCTGCATACATATCATAGTTTGATATAAAATAGTTATGTTAATTAACACAAGATTTGTTTTAACATCAAAAGTGGTCTGCAAAACAAAACACAGTACTGCTAGTTTAATTAATCTTAACTATACTTATTTAATGAGGGGCGGTCAAAACAAGCTTTGAGGACCTAGCTAGCCCTTGAATGATCGTAAAAGAAGACTTAAATAGAGTGTTAACAACGTTGCAGTCTAACATATTGCTAGGATCCAGAAAGTTCTTACGGATGGCGGGATGGTATACATTTTTGGTTCTACCCAGAACAGGTGGGGTGGTCGGCCTCTACCGCAAAATACTGGACCGTCCTACATGTCCTATCATGAGCTAAAATGACATAAAATACCATTCATACAAGAAAAAAAAAAAAAAGTTTACATTCGTCTTGGTGCTATTTAACCTATAATATGTTTTGGTGCCGACAGATTTTTATGAACAAACACCTGAGTTAGGAGTCAAAATTCAAAATGGACGCCACATTAGCTATATTGATAAAATGCTGTTCTAATACATGCAAGTAGCAAAACATATGTTCACATTTTATTATATTTATGCATGATTGGGTTCTGGCTCAAAAAAAAAATATCTTGAAATCCTAAGGTACTGAAGAGTGCAAGTTCAAATTTTATAATTTGAAAAAGTTTTCAGTACCTTTAGTATTCGAGATATTATATCAATTTATCTCTTATTTCGATACTTGCTTACATTTGTAGAAAAAACTATTTTTTTCTACAAAGTTGTAGGGGGTGATGTTTATACGTATATTGAACAAACGTGACTATACAAGTACAATTAATTAATTATAATCTCTTTGTCCAACTTACTTATCTTTGTTATTTTAACAAATTTTGGATAAAAAAAATATAGTTTGACTAACACAGTTTGGATTATGTTTGTTTTTACCTCAAACCTCAATACGTCTAAATCTAAGACACTAATGAGCAACACAACTAACACATATTTGATACCTTGCATAAGTGCCTTTTCCACATTTTAGGCATGGTAATACATGACTTTTTTTAAATCTATATGTATGCAAACTACAATAGTCAGAATATTTTGTAGGCTTGCTTTTAAATGGTTTACGTAATCCAATTTTTAGAAATTGACAAACATTTACAGTGCTTTCACTTGTCTGTTTTGTATATATAATTATTTTATATTTAAGAAAACTTATTTCTAATACATAACAAAGAAAGGATGAATAACGAGGATACAATAAAAAATTTAATAAGCAAACACTATCTAACGGTATTAATGAAATAAAGCCTTTGAAAGAGGTTTCAAAGGTAAATTCTCAAACATTAGAAAATTTACACAAGAGACGACGTGCTAAAAAAAAACGTAACAAAGAAAAGCAGAGGTATGCTAAATTACAAAAAAACGTTATAAATGAACTGAATCAAGTTTTTAAAGATAGAAAATCTAAAGAAACCGGTGTAAAACAAGTTAAAAAACAAGTTGAAAAAGTGCAGATAAAGCGAACAAGCCACACCAAATGCGGATACTTCAAAGATTTTGAGATGACAATGTGGAAAAGATTTAGATACAAACCTAGCAGATAAAAAAAGTATTGTGATAAAACAAATATCCAGTGAACTGGAACAGATGAACGGGATGAAATGGGAGACAGTTGCAAAGTTAAACCTAATACACAACGAAAGTACCCCACCAAAAACAATCATAGCAGTTTTAAAAAGCAAACAAAATGCTATTTTTACAACAAATGATGTGAGTCAACTATACGACGAAGCGTCCGATGAAATTTTAAGAAAGTTAGATACATTTATCAATGCAGCGTCTGGTTTAACCGTTGGTGAATGTATTATGTTGTATTTGAATATCGCAAAGTACGATCCCATTCGAGGGTCATCTTACCTTCCACTACCCAAAGTAATATTGAATAAAAGAGTATGCATAAACATAAAAAATAACGATGAACGTTGTTTGATGCACGCAATAAAATCAGCTTTGTATCCTGCAAAAGCTAATTCTGACAGAGTATCAAGTTACAACAACTATCAGGATCTAAATATGAATGGAGTAAGTTACCCAGACGGCCTAGATCAAATTGATAAAGTAGAAATAAAAAAACCTGGCTATAAACGTGTTTGGATGCTTGATTACAGGTAAATTTAATAATAAAGCACTAATCTCACCATACAAACTTTCAAAACAACCCGATAATATGAAAATAATAAATCTTCTTTTATTCACTAACGAACACCGATACCGTACTTACTTTTGTGAAAGATGTTTACATGGATTTTCAATTGAAAGATCACTACTAGACCATGATGAGTATTGCAAAGGAATAAACACAGGATGTCAGGCAGTAAAATATCCCAAACAGGGAACCACTGCTCATTTCAAACATTATCCAAATAAATTTAAAGTACCATACTACATCGCAGCGGATATTGAAAGTGTCTTAAAACCATGCAACAAAACAGCAGGAGACAAAAACCACTATAACACATGAACACATCCCATGTGGAGTAGCATACCAAGTTGTAAGATCCGACGGAGTAACTTTACCCGCTGTTGTTTTACACGGTAAAAATTCAATCGAAGAGTTTTTTAAGAAGATACAAGAAGAAAAAACATAATAAACTCAAAGTTCTATGATCCACACCCCAGTGTAATGACAGAGGAAAATTGGAAAGATTATGCTGAGGCAACCGAGTGTGGAAGCTGTTTTAAGGATTTTCCAAAATCAAAGAAAAATGCACTGGGTAAAAAAAATACGATCCACGACATTTTTACAGGAGAATATATAAGTACAACGTGTAAAAGTTGCTCATTGAAAATAAAACCCCAAGTAGGGAAAACAACCATACCAATCGTGATGCACAATTTGAAAGGATACGACGGCCACCTTTTGCTAAAACAAGCTCACAAAACATTTGGGAAAATAACTTGCATAGCTCAAAATATAGAGAAATTTACATCATTCAAGATAGGTCAATTTAAGTACATTGACAGTTTGCAATTCTTAAATTCATCTTTGGCTAACTTGGTAAAAGCAACACCCAAAGAGAAATTTAATGCAACAAAGAAAGAATTTGAAAATGATAAGCTAGATCCGGTTTTGTACAATGCGCATGAATATGCGTTCAAGGATGATAGAGATTTGATTTTGAGAGAGAAAGTTGATAAAAACAAGCTAATCCATCTTTTAAATAATCCAGATGAAATCGATTTCGGCAGTATGTTTATCGACGGTAAAAAGCAGAACAAGGAAGCCCAAATAACACTAATAAAAAACTACGTCGACAACATGAATGCCCACGGTGAAAGTTTGATACACTACTCCCAAAGACATAACGTTGGAAGATACTTTGCAGATAAAATGTCACTACAAGGAATGATTTGCAAAGTTAGACATGCAATTTCAAAAGAAAACATGATCGATATTGATATGAAAAACGCCCACCCGACTTTACTTTTGTGGTATTGCATTGAAAATGACATTCCATGTAAATCGCTGCAAAGTTATGTCTCAAACCGCGAAGAACAAATATCCGACTTGATGAAAGCACGTAACATGGATCACGACACCGCTAAGAAAAAACTACTCCCAATAATCAACGGCTCACCCACCCAACTATACAACTCTGACCCTATGTGGTTTATGGATTACTGCCGTGAGATGAAAAATACAAAATGGTATCGGAAAAGAACCCCACACTTTACGAAGTAGCTAAAGCCTCCAAAGCAAACAAGAACAGAACAGACAACATCGGTGGAACAACTATTAGCTTGCTGATGTGCAAGCTTGAAAATAATGCATTGATGTCGGCGTACGATTATCTCACCGAACACAATATTGAAGTTGCTTCTTTGATGTTTGATGGTTTGATGATTTACAAAGGTGATTACGATATACAAAAAGTACTTGTAGGATGCTCTGCAAGAGTAAAACGAGACTACGACTACAACATTACATGTGCAGTCAAGGAAATGGGGGGATATATGATATCACACCTCTTTCAAATAAAATAGCAAATCCGGATGTGAGTTTGCTCATCCGAAAGGGAATTTACCCGCACGAATACTTTGAGAAATTCAATAAAACACAACTACCACCGATAGAATGTTTCTACAGCAAACTAACCGACGAAAGTATATCTGGTGAAGATTATCAACATGCCCATAAAGTATGAAAAGAATTTGGGTGCAAGACGCTCCAGGATTATCATAACCTGTATCGAAAAACAGATATAACATTACTAAGTGATGTGTTTGACAACTTTCGCAGTAAATGCTTAAAATCATATGGACTTGATCCACTACATTACCAAACAGCACCAGGTTTATCTTGGGATGCAATGCTGAAAATGACTGGAGCAGAACCAGAGCTACTATGTGATCCGTATATGCATTCATTCATAGAGGAAGGCATGTGTGGTGGAATAAGCATGGTGTCAAAACGATATTCCAAAGCTACCAACCAATACGTCGGCGGATATGACAAAACGATGGGAAAAATCATAACATACTTGGGTGCAGATAACTTATACGGAGATGCTATGAGTAACCCACTCCCATAATCTGATTTTAAATGGCTTAAGCGCAGGAAGACTGTAAAGACAGGAGAAATGGGTTTTGGTAAACAAAACAAAAGGACGAGGACAGATTCTTGAAGTAAACCTGGAAGTACCGGAGTCGCTACACGATTATTTCAACGACTACCCTCTTGCACCGGAGAAGATGGTAATGAAACAAGAATTGGTTGTCACCGTATCAGGATGGGTTTGCAACCACTAGCAAAAAGTTAGTGCCCAATCTGTTTAACAAAACAAAGTATATCGTTCACCATGAAACATTGAAATTGTACTTGTCACTGGGATTAAAACTAACCAAGATCCATAGAGTATTAGATTTCAAAGAAAAACCATGGATGAAACCGCATATTGATTTAAACACGGAGTTAAGAAAACAAGCTACGTCCACATTTGAGCAAGATTTTTACAAGCTAATGAATAAATCAGTCTATGGTAAAACAATGGAGAACGTCCGCAAGCGCGTGGATATAAGGTTGGTTTGGACTGAGGAATGGAATGCTGATCAAATAAGAAAACTGATAGCAAGTCCAAACTACGTCAGGAGAATGCATATCACAGACGAGTTATCTGCAGTGCACATGCACAAGGGAGTGATATTGTTTGACAAACCCATTCACACTGGAATGGTGGTTCTTGATATATCAAAGAAAATAATGTACGATTGGTATTATAACGTATACAAGAAAAAATACGGTGACAAGTGCGCATTGCTGTACACTGATACCGATAGTTTGATTGTTGAAGTAAAAACAGAAGATTTGTACGCCGATATGGCTGGGATGAAGAACGAATTTGATCTGAGCAACTACCTAAAAGACCATATGCTATACAATGATACAAATAAAAAAGTTATGGGAAAAATGAAAAATGAGTGCGCAGGAGTACCCATAAGAGAGTTTGTGGGTTTGAGACCCAAAATGTATGCAATTCAAAAAGAGGATGGATGCTTGATTAAAAGAGTCAAAGGTATAACAAGACCAGTCGTTAGTAAACAGCTCACAATGGATGATTTCAAAGTCTGCTTATTCAACAAAAAAATACATAACAGAGACATAAACGTGATAACGTGATAAGATCAAAACAACATAATGTATGCAACATGACTATAAAAAATATAACATTATCGGAAAAGTACGATAAAAGATACATACTGTCAGATGGCATGGCAACAAACGCACTTGGTAATTACAACAACCGATAAGCAATCAACCCAACAAAGTAACACTGTCACCATTTTACTCTAAAAGATACATAGCACCAAACGGTATCACGACATACGCGTTTGGGTATCAGCAGGAACAATAAGTAGTTCTTCTTTGACAAATCCTCTCTGTGGCGCTGGTGCTTTCAAATAATATACTCTTATACTTTGCGTCACTATATAACTATTAATCTTGTGAATATCTACACTCCACATTGGTTCAGTTGCTCTGCGTCTTCCACCCTCTTGTTCCCCGGTTTGATATAAATATCTTACGCTGGCATTCAGACAGATAGGATCTTCTTTTAATGTTTTTGTTTCAACAGGAGAAGGCGTTTTTTGTCTCCACATTTATTGCTTTGACAACTTCTGGTAATCTCTTTACCTACTCTCTGTTGCGTTTTTGCAAATCTATTTCCTTAGCATACTGATAACCAAACAATCTTTCAGCTAATGTTCTGTTAAATCTCTCCACTATAGCTTGGTCTCTGTGTATCTCTGTTCTGCCTCGTCTGATATTTACTTTGTGTTTCGCGATCAACTGCGATACTGCACCCATGAATTCTCTGCCTGGGTCAACTTGTAATAACTTTGGATATTTCAGATGCCGACTGTATATTTTTTCAAATGCTTTGGCAAGTTCTTTGCTATCCTTGGAAGTCAGTGGTTCTGCTTCTTTGTATCTACTCGCAATATCAACAACAGTCAATGCATATTTATATGTCTTGCGGCCACGGCCAAAGCCGAAAGTGTCATGCGGCAGAAATAACAAATCAGCTTGATGCACTCCATTCTTAGTAGAAACATCAAACCTGGGTCTACCTATTTTCTTTGGCGCGGGTAAATAAATATGCCACACAGCTTGTTTTTTTAAAAATTCTAAAGCCTGTTTCTCACTGACACCAGCCTCCTTTGCCAATTTTTTAACTGCTGAGTAACCTCTCTAAAATTCTTTTGGGCTGTAATAAATCTTTTCCTTTTTTTTTTACCTAAGACTAAAATAACTATAAAGAAAAAAAAAACTATATCAATTTATACGCCACAAATACAGTTGCAGCCATACCCATCACAAAAAACATAATCTCTGTATTCTGTTGTTCCGGAGATGGTGTATAGAAATCACTCAACTTAGGCTCCGGTTCCGAAGACAACCGTTTAGCAGTTATGTAATAATACTGTTTCATATCCTGGTCCACATCATCAAAAGTCTGCTCTGCATGATGCTCCTTTTGCAGTTGCTTATTAATAAAATCTAATCTCTCTGTTCTTTTTTTATTCCACGCCACTTCTGCTGCTTCCAATTGTTCTACGTCTTTGTCATATCTTTGTCTTTCCTCATCTGAATGACTTCCCATTTTTGAAAACAGATAATTTGAACCTCTAAACGCCAATGCGTTTGTTAATGCGCCATCTATCATCAATGCTACTGCGCTCGCCATTTTTTTATATAGTATAAAAAATAATTACTTCATAATATCCGCAGGAATAAAACCTTGCTTAATCAACATATCCTTCGTAGCCATTGCTAACATTATATCCACGGACAGCATCCCAACATCTCCCATATTAAAATCCACTTTAGGTGCTGGTCGTTTTAGTAGTTTTTTGCCAATCTCAGAATATCCAACAGTTAGAAATGTTTCCACTCCAGCGTGATACATCATATTTGCAATTTGATTTCCGTCAGTTGGCATTTTTTTAATATAATTATTATTTTTTTAAGATAAATTATTAAAAATCAAACGGGATTTTTGGTGCATGCACAGCAACAGGTTGTGTAGCAACATATTTCTTGGTATAGATATACAAACCCAACCCAGCAATGCCTAATAAAACCACACACGGTGGAATATAATTTTTGTATACGTTTATTTTGATTTTTTCTGGTTCCTCTTCACCTTTTGTTATTTTTGTTATTTCATTTACATCTTGCTTTGCATCCTGCTCTACCTGAAGCAAACGCTTTGCCTTCCTTGCCGCTGCTCCCTTTTCCCCAGCCTCTATTCGTTGTGGATTTTTTACTTTTTGTTGTTTAACAGGTTGTGTAACAACAGGTTGTGTATCAACAGGTTGTATAGCAACTTCACTCTCTTGGTTCTCCATCATTTATATTATCTGTATTTTTATTTTTATTAAAATCAATATGTCTAACAGTTGTCAGTATTGCTGTAAATGGCGCTAAGCACATCCCATACCTGTAATACAACTCACAACAAGCACTTGTTAAGCATGATTAATAAATGGGTCTTCCTCCAAATCTTCTATCAGTTTTGGTGGATTGATTACATTGAAATATTTTGATACTCCCATCACGTATACAAGTTAATAAAAGAATTACCTAAAGTCTTGGTCATGCTTGCCCCAAGCCCCAAGGGATTCATTTATTTTGGTCTATAAAAAATTCAGGAGACGTTCTTGATAAAAGTTTCAATAAAGGTGAAGTTTCATCAATAAGCACTTATGACTTCTCTACACTATATACAACCTTACCACATCACCTTATTAAAGACAACCTAATTTCTCTTATTCAAAAAACATTCGCTAGAGAAAATACTACATTTTTGGCATGTAATAATATAAAAGCGTTTTTTACTAACGGCAGTTTAGGCAATTATACTATGTGCACTTGCTATGAAGTTTGTGAATCACTCATCTTCCTATTAGATAATATTTTCGTCAGGTATGGAACAACCGTTTATAAACAAATTGTTGGTATCCCTATGGATACGAACTGTGCACCACTTGTTGCAGATTTGATCTTATTTTGCTATGAAAGGGATTTCATGTTGAGTCTTTCACCAGATACCCAGGCAGATGTTATTGAAGCCTTTAATGACACCTCTCGGTATCTGGATGACATATTGAACATTGACAACCCTTTATTTCAAACTATGGTTAATTATATTTATCCTAAAGAACTTCAGCTTAACAAAGCTAATATATCTGATAATAACTCTTCTTTTCTTGATTTAGATCTCTCGATTGAAAATGGTAAAATAATTAGCAAAATCTATGACAAGAGAGATTATTTTAATTTTGACATTATTAATTATCCCCACTTGGATGGGGATGTTCCCCGAGCAACTTCTTATGGGGTGTATGTGTCTCAACTTATTCGTTTTTCTAGAGGTTGTACTCGAGTTGAGGACTTTAATATTCGTAATCTTTGTATAACTAAAAAGTTACTCAATCAGGGTTACCGTTACCATAAACTTCGTAAAACGTTTGCAACATTTTATTATCATAACCCTGATCTTCTTTCCAAATATAAATGTAATTTAAGGACTCTTCTGCGACAAGAACTATCACAACCTGACTTCTATGGTGATGTGATTTATAAACTTCGTAAGATTCTTGGTCATGATCACTTTCATACTATCTTTGTTAAACTTGTTAAAAAGAATTTGCAACGTACTGCATGCTTGATGGTGGACCCTTTTACAGTTCGCCACTATGCTTTCCTCTTTAATTGTACGATGACCGTACAGGCTGTGGACCCTATGATGACGCCTACCTAAAGCCCATTGGGACGGTGGCGTTTGCTGTTTGTCCATGATCTTTCTTGTCGTGCCCTTAATGGTTTATTCTCTTACTGCTCTGGCTTCTGCCAAGTCATTGAGTACCTTCATTGTGGCTTTCTAGGCTATTGTTTTTTTGTATTATATTTACACGAGCATATTTATGTTTTACTTATCTTGCCTATTGATGCTGCCTTGTTAGTTAGAGATTAGATCATGGCGGGGATTTCTTTATTTACACTGTCTTGTTTTAATGGGATGACAGTAGGGTAAGTGTGAGGTTTGGTGCACCCAGGAACCGGTTTAAACCCCCAGTGGCCTACTTTGCCACTGACCGTTCGAAGGCGGTAGCCCTATTGTCAACCCTTTTGTGTTTGTGATGTCGTTTGAATTTATTATTGCTTTTGCCTTCTTGTTTTCTGTTTCCGTGTTTGTTTCTGTGTTTTGTGGTTGACTGTCCTCCTTGAATGCTACTTTCCCTGTCCGATCTTTTTATATTTCTTTGCTTCATATCTGCAGTAAAGTTTGTTAATTTCATCGGGGGGCATGCTATCTATGTTCGTGAGTTGTATGTCTCTACCCAAATATTGACGGCTACCACCGCCAGCCACTATGGCTGATAATCTTTCTTTTTTTGTGTCTTGTTGCTTTGATTTATCTGTGGAACGTTCCGTGGAACCTTCCGGTATGATATCTTGTAATAGTTCTTCCGCATTCATTTTTATATTAATAATTTTATTTTTTATCATGGAATAAATATAAAACACAAAACAACCAGCTGCAATATTTACCACGCAACTAGTAATTGTTAGTATTGTTAATAGCATTGTTATTAACAATGCTATTTTTTTATTAGCATTGTTAATTTGCTGCAAGCATTGTTATAAGCATTACTAATTTGCTATGAGCAATGCTATAAGCATTACTTTATTCCCCGATATTTCCATTATATTTTCATGCCAGTATTGCTATTACCATTGGTACTTTGCTGTTAGTATTACTTGGAATATTTATTTTTGCTAAAGCTTTTCTTATTCTGGTTCTCTCCTCCAGCGTCGGAATAACATCATTCTCTCTCAAACAATTTTCATAACTATCTCTGTCCTTGGTGTAAAACATACGCAACCATTTTGCTTGCTCCCTCAAATCTTTCAATACAGAATTATATCTCTGTGAAATGACCCACACTGATTGTTTGGCGTGACGACCAGAGAATGCCAACTCTGATAACATATCTTTTTTCTTTGTTAATTCTTTTGTGGCGGAGCAATCATCAATGATGTATAGTGTGGGCTTGCCAGCATATTGTTTGAAAAATAAACGCAACAGTTCTTGTAGCATTTCTTTGCCGTTGCTAACGGGATGGACAATTGTTATTTTTTTATCTCTCGGGTGTCTTACATCACCTATCCAGGGTCTATTTTTATAAGCCTCGTTCCACTCTATGGTTGGACACAAAATAATTATATCATCAAAAACTCCAACATACTCTTGTTCGAGTATGTCAAGAAAAAATCTGTTTTACCGCAGCCTGTCTGACCACAGATAATGGCACTGTGTGGATATTTAGGATATTTAGTATCGTACATCTTTGTATCTTCCGACATCGAAATTGATTTGCGCATCTTGTATTATATATATATAAATATTTAAAGGTTGATCTGCTTCTGCTTTTTTATTTATTAGTATCGTTATGCCTTCGCTGCGGTTTTTTATTGTTCTTCCACTGCCGTGTAATAAATTGTCATCGCATGTTCTTGTAGCATTTCTTTGCCGTTGCTAACGGGATGGACAATTGTTATTTTTTATCTCTCGGGTGTCTTACATCACCTATCCAGGGTTTATTTTTATAAGCCTCGTTCCACTCTATGTTTGTCAAGCCACAAAGCATATGATTTTGTTAGATAGGACCTACGATGCCACCTACGTTCGGACGCTGTGGTTTCTATAGGACCCTATATATCATTAAGAGAAACATTGGTAAAGCATAAGTCCCTCGCCACTATGTCTGTCTCTTTGTTTCTTTTTGATGTAAAGGCAAAATATTTGTTGATGTCATCCCAATGTTGATATGCCTTCATGCCCTGACTATGCAACTGATTTGGTACGCCCTCTATTGTCATTTCAATCTTTTCAATCTTTGGGTTGTAAAATAATTCCGTGTCTGTTCTTTCTGGGTCTTCAAACAGCATTAGAATACCTTTCATACTCAGTGCTGGTACATTAATGTTGATATTCCAAATGGTAACAGATTTGTTTGCTTTCATTTGTCTATGTCGCAAGATACGATCATACATAAATGACATCTTACCATTGGTTTGCTGTCTTATTTGTCTGGTTAATTCAACATTGTAAAGGAAGACACCAAGGCGAAAGCGAAAGTGGTAGATACAAATTTTACACCAAAAACATGCCACAAAACAAACAAATAAGCTATTTTTTTTTATGGTTTTCTTAATAAGAGACTAAAAGATTTCATCTACCTAACAAAATTTCATCTACCACACTAAAATAAGGCTTAAAAATGCAAATTGGAAGAGTGTACGCCATTAAATTATTTATATTAAAACAAATAATCTACCAATAACATAAAGAAAAAAAATGTGTGAAGTAGATGAAAAGATACAAACCCCAGAAAACTACATAACTATACAGAAGTCTCAATTAACCAGATATCCAAAAACAAAGCCTAGAACTCTTGTGGAGAAAATATGTCTCCTAAATTGCAAGAATGATTTAAGATGTATTAATTACAACAAGTATGGCAAAAAAGGCCACACAATTTACCCAATAAGCAGTGTGTTCTGTGATAATTGTCTGCACCATCCAACATAGAAAACAAGACAAATGCATTAGTTGGTCTATATAACCAGCGTATCTACACAGTTTTGGTAAAACACAACCTGAAAGCATTTATAAAAGCTGTTGGATATAACAAGAATAAAAGACAATGCTACAAAATTTCCATGCCTCTGGATGCTGTTATTGCAATTCTAGAGGACACAGTTATTGCAAAATGACATTCTTTTGGAAGATATAGATATAATACAAGACTTTTCCGGTTGTTTTAGCAAAGCAGAGGTTATGGATGTAATGTCTAACAGTGGATTCCACATACAAGGAGATGCATATTCTGGAGAAGAAGAGGGAACAGTACTAGATAATTCCAATTACGTCGGAGAGAACTGTTTAAGCTACATGGTTGGAGAAGATGAAAAAATAAGAAGCAAAATCTATAACAAGTTTGCCCAAGAGGTAGAGAGTGATAGTGTAAGGGAAAAAATTGGACACCACTAATATGGATGGTGTCATGCAGGTGGAATCTACCAAGATACGATTAAAGGAGCATTAGAACACGGTCTGCTCCGCATGGAAACCACTTACTATGGTAGGATTCCCACCCAAGTGGAGATGGACTTACCTATAGAGAAATGGAAATCTATCCTTACTCCTAATGTGTGTTATTCTACCCCTATAGAGAAACAATGGCTATGTATTACGGAGCAGATTAGTAGAGGCTTAGTGGTAAAGCGTGGAAATCTGGTTGCTGTCTGTCATTGGATTAACTCCTTAAATGGTAAAATTGGAGGTTGTCAAAAGGAGACAGAAGACCCCAGAGACTTTTACTGGATGGCTACGGAGTTAACCTTTAACAAGCCTCTGGATGTTATTTACATGGACATAAACCAAGAAGAGATTAAATTAGCCGTAAACAGTTATACAAAAATCTCTACTGGAGACGTCAAAGGTGCACAACTAGTTAGTATAAAATATATATACCAATCTGGAATAGTTAATCCAGCCCAGTTTGGATTGGTTAACAATAATGGGGTAGAGTTTTACGTAAACAAAACAATGTGCAACAAAAAAAACTAAATCCAGATTTGCATTAAGTTAGGAGGAACCTATAGATATTGTGTGCATGGACAAAACACTTGTTGCTAAAGAGGAGTTAACCCGACTGTTGGAGGAGCAGAAACGGATAAAATCTAGAGAAAAGGAATTGCATAACAAGCAGAATAAGGCAGAGTTAGAGTCTATTATTAAAGTAGCTTCCGGGCATGCACACAGTTTAGTAGATTCTAAAGATGGGGAGATTACAGCGATGTATGGTGCTGTGGAGAGGAATACCAGATTTGGTAAAACTTATATCTTAGTGGATAGCAGTGGAACCGCATATTGGGCAGATTATAATACAAAGAATCGTATTGGGAAACTTAAACCAAATGCAAAACATAATGGAGCAGATGTTCTGCAATGCAAGTTTAATCTTAAAATTCTAGAGCACTGTTGGACAAGCACCATACATAGGTATGTAAAAACGGAAATCTCCACTATAACAGAAAACATTCCAAAAGAGTTAGAGGAATTAGCACCCATACCATTGGAGAGAAGGGACAATCTTGGAAAACCAAAGGACTATAAACAATTAGATGACTTGGAGGTGGGAGTTGTACTAGATGTAAAAGAGTATGGAATATTAACAGTGCGTGGGCAAGACAGACATGTTATATTTACAGATAAAAGTGCATACATAGATAACTGTTTTTTAAGGGAGAAATATGCACAAATGGAATTAATGGAACATAAAATATTATGTTATGGGTTAAAAGCTACAGAGCAAAACGTAAAAGCAATGTCTGTTAGAATTATCTAAATCTTGTTTACTTAAATTTATTATTTTTAAACAAATATGGTATAACAAAATGCAAGGATACTTGTGGGACTTAGAATTTATCAAGTTTAAACGCGGACAATATTCCATTATAGAAAGAGTTGTGCGTGGAAAAGAATTAAACTTTCTGTCTCCTAAACCAAACATGTCTCTGTATCAATTAAAATATGGAATGGAGCTTTTGTAGCGGAGGATGGTAGTTTTTTGCTGTAATTCTCACTGCCATAGTTATTTTATATCTAGCTTATTTTAACCTGTTTTAATCATCTATACTCCCCTTTAGTTATGTTGTACTCCACTATTGTTCTACTGTTCTCTACTGTAGTTCTGTATATAGCATTGCTACAAGCAATTATTTCATTTTCATCTTGTTTCCATCTTTTGTTTCTATTTTCCTTTTTTATACTCCCCTATAGTTTTATTTTTATTTTAAAATTGTTTTTTGTACATAGTACCTGGAAGACATAGTAGAGATAAAGAAATCAAAAGGTGTTTTATCTGCGTCAGAGATACAGAAAAAATATAATATTGGTTGGGGTAGATTACAAAAAATATGGGATGCAAAACCTAAAGTAGAAAGGATTACAAAAGAGTCTCCGGACTCTCCTAGGATACAAGAAATAAAACCATACGTCCCACAGATGGGTAAAGAAGTTGTTGTAGAAGATTTCTATGCAAGATTAGGGCAGATAGAGACAGAGATGGATAGACAAACAGAACTAATGCAAAATATACTGGATTCTCTGAATGCTGTGTCAGATATAGAGTCAGATACACAGTCTATATTGGAAAAAGAAAATACAGAATCCTATAAACTGGAAGACATAACCAAGACTATGCAAGAATACACAGATTTTACCAAAACAGTTGTATATTGTGTCATTACTGGTTTTGCTGTATGGCAAGTGCTATGTAGAACTTGGAAGCATGTAGAGACCAAACCAGAAATAAAACCTCCAGCACCAACATGACCAAGTATTTTTAAGAAAGAACCAGACCCGTTTGATTTTTAAGGAGCTGCAACAGAGTATGATTTTTGACGTAGTTCATTGGGAATTATAGAATAAGCTATTATAAACCGTATTACAGCTTGTTATCTTATAGGAAAGCAAGATGTTGTCATAAATACGGATAATGCAGTTGTTTTGTAAAGGTATTTTACTATACACTTCCAATTTGCATTTTTAAGCCTTATTTTAAGGTGGTAGATGCAATTTTTGTTAGGTAGATGAAATTTTGTATGCTCTTATTAAGAAAACCATAAAAAATAGCTTGTTTGGTTGTTTTGAGGCATGTTTTTGGTGTAGAATTTTTATCTACCACTTACGCTTTCGCCTTGGTGTCTTCCTTTACGAACTTACACTCTTCAGTATCATAGGATTTCAACATTATTTGTTTTTTGAGCCAGAACCCCATCATGCATATATATATATAATAAAAGTTGAACTTACACTCTTCAGTACCTTAGGATTTCAAGATATTTTTTTTTTCGAACCAGAACCCCCATCATGAATATATATACATTTCGAGTACTCGAATATAATAATTAGTTTAATTTATACATGTTTACAACATCGTTTGCTAATTTCGCTGGATGTCATTTGGTATTTCATTTATGTACATTTATGGTATGTACTTTTATTTTAGATCCGGTAGGCCGTATTGCCTACTGTCATACATTTACAAGTCTGTTTCCCTGTATTCACTACTATTTATGTATTGTCCTGTTCATGTATTAATTTACTATTTTGACTTAGTTTGTGTTACAGTGGACATCTATGGTGCCATTGTTTTCGGGTGCTGTGGTTTCTAAAGGAATATTTGTTTTCCTTTTTGGATCTAGAACAATGCCACCCAAAATGACTGTCGCATATCTAATAATCAAAATTCGGTCATCGGTATTTCAAATTGGAGGATACACTCACCTATTGTATGTACCAGGCTCCTCCATGGTGTTATATAAACACTCACCTATTGCATGTACCAGGCTCCTCCATGGTGTTATATAAACACTCACCTATTGCATGTACCAGGCTCCTCCAAGGTGTTATTTAAACACTCACCTATTGCATGCACCAGGCTACTCCAGACTCTATTGTGCCCATCGCGTCAGGTATACCTTGACGTGTTCGTTGGCGGACGGACTATAAACCTTAGAATTACACACACACACACACATACGCACCAGGCTACTCCGTGGTTTTATATAAGCACTCACCTATTGCATGTACCATGCTCCTCCATGGTGTTATATAAACAGTAGGCATACAAGGTGAATCATCTCTTACATTTAAAAGAACCTATTTCAAACTCGGACTTTACAAAAGTAAAGGAATTTGTAATGCGCACTGTTCCAGACACAATGTATTGTAAGAATTCTCTCATAACAGGAGAACAAACTCGTAAAATGCTTCTCAGCTTAGATACATCAAAATCCACGGGACTTGACAAAATTGGTCCAAAATTACTAAAATTATTAGCCAATGTAATATCAAAAAGTATTACATACATTATTAATTGTAGTATAAGACAGCGAAATTTCCCAGATACGTGGAAAGCTGCTAAGGTTAATCCCTTAAATCAAATCAGGTGCATCTGATAACGCAAACAACTACAGACCAATTTCTATTTTACCAACTATTTCCAAGTTGATTGAAAAACATATGCACAACAACTCATTTGTAGAGTTTTCAAATTATTATAAATTACTATGTAAATCTCAAAGTGGGTTTAGAAAAAGCCACAGCTGCGAAACGGTTTTAGTTCATATGATTGACAAGTGGTTAAAATGATTAAATGAAGGTAAATTTGTTGGTGTAATACTGGTTGATATTAGGAAAGCATTTGACTTAGTGGACCATAACATTCTTTTATAAAAATTGCAGATCTATAAATGTAGTGACAATACAGTTAAGTGGTTTAAATCTTATCTAACAGATAGGAAACAAAACATTTCCCTAAATGGGGTTCTCTCTGATAAACAGTTAATCACATGTGGTGTACCACAAGACTCTATATTAGGAAATCTCCTATTCTTATTATTCATAAATGACCTTCCTATATGTCTTGATGGTACTGTATTTAATACAGACATGTATGCGGATGATACCACTATCTTTGATGTTAAAGCAGTAATTGAGCAAAATCTCTTAGTGCCTAAATAATGGTATTTATGGTTTTAAAGACTGAACAAACTAAAATGCTCTTAATTACTACACCTCAAAAGCGTGCAAGACTGGTTAATAACAAATTATCATTAAAATATAATAACATTGAACTGCAACTTACAACAGGTGATATCATTCTCGGAATGCATAAAGATGAACACTTGAAGTGGGATAATCACATTATGTATATTCGTAAAAATATATCAACCAACATCTGGCTACTATCAAGAATAAAACCATATATTCCTTTAAATTACCGGATAATATTGTATAAGGCATATGTTCAACCTCATCTAGATTACTGTAATATAATATGGGCAAATACAAAGAAAGTTAACATACAACTGTTATTACGTTTGCAGAGGAGAGCATGTCGTACTATTTTAGGCGACCAATATACCACACTAAATGAAGCACTGGTTATCATTAATTCCCTTATTATCGAGCAAAGGATATTTCTCCAAAAGACAAAATTGATGTATAGAGTATCAAAACATGCAGTCCCGTCATATATTTGAGATATGTTTTATCCTACTGTTATCTCGCAGAGAAATCTACGATCTGCATACGAATTAAATTATATAACTCCAAGACCAAACAAAGAACTATTTAAAGGGAGTATGTCATACTCTGGAACAACTGTGTGGAATAGCATTCCTTCATATATTAGAGAATGCACTTTTTTAAAAACCTTTAGATATAACTGCGTTAAATGGCTGAAAACACAATCATAATGTAATTATTGTAAAAGTATTGTTATGTTTGGCAGTTTTAGATAATTATTGACATCTTGTGTACTGTGGGGTACTTTATTATGCAAACCACCACCTCAAACCATGCATATAATTATGTATATATATTAAGAATGAATGTGTCCATGGTTGTAAATGTGTGTGCATGTGAGTGTATTTGCATTTATGTTTGCGCTATAATCTAAAGGAAATATCACTGTTTTGTTATATATGTTTTACATTGTACATGTATATGTATATGTATGACTGTGCAGAGGGCCCCAATGGAGATTAGTGTTGGCTAATTGGGTCACCTTCTATAAATAAAGACATTCATTCATTCATTTATTCATTCACCCACTAGCACCGGCTTCAAAGGACGCATGACAATCTTGATTTTTTAAAAAGTTAGTTTTTGTTTTTACATAATAGGCTTTTGTAGAATCATTAATATTAATTATAAGAATAGTTCAAGGCAAACTATTTGTGCATGTTATTAACTAGTGATTAACATGCTTAAAATGCACTAATAATATATTTAAATATAGACATAAAAATCGAACAGGAAAAGCAGCATTCAAGGACGACAGTCAACACAAACACACACAAAAACAAAGAACAGGTTTAAAGATGAATAAAAGGCCAAATAAGACATCACAAACACAAAAGGCTTGACAATAGGACTACCGCCTTGGAACGGTTAGTGGCAAAAAAGGCCGCTGCGGTTTAAACCAGGTTCTAGGGTGCACCAAACCTCACACTTACTCTACTGTAAACCCAATAAAACAGGACATTGTAAATAAAGAAATCCCCGCCATGAACTATTCTCTAACCAACAAGGCAGCATTAATAGGCAATATAAGTAAAACACAAAGATGCTCGGTATATATAAATACAAAAAAAACCATTAGCCTAGAAAGCCACAAAGAAGGTACTCAATGACTTAAACCTCTGATAGAATTAGAAGAGAAAATGAAAACACAAACTATTATTTAATAATATGCAGGCTGGTTTAAAGGGAATACTGATACTGGATTAATAAATCGAGGCGCTTATTTTAATGGTTGATAACAATTTCAAGATTGCCCTGTGTCTCTTTAAACGGTATTACACGTTTACGCCACAATGACTGTGATCGGAGACCAGAATAGCCGGTCACCTGACTTTCGGTATCACTATTCTTAAAAGCAAAATTATTGTGTAATTTCGTTCAAACAATCCTACGCATCTCAGTACTTTTCTCAGTACTTTCAGTATTTTGATAAGAAAAACGTGTCAATGTCTCAATCAATACGTTTCGATTTTTATCAGTCTGACATATGGTGTGTCATTATATAGCTGCAGTTATTAAGTTTCATTATTCGCGCAAAGGCAGATGGAAGGACAACGTTTAAACTAACCAACAGTGTCAGAAAGGAATTACAAATTTGAAAATTGTCAGCCTTTTTATCAAAAGGTAAGACTAAATTGTTATTCTGAAATAATGTAATGCCTTTATCATTCAGTTGACTTGTAAATGTTGCTTAACTTGCCGCGTAGATTAGCTTTAGCTTTGTAGAAACACAATTTTACAACTTGTTTTAATTACGTTATTCTTCTTCTTTTTTTTTTACTTAGTTTATACTTATACATTGGTAAGTGTAAGAACCTCAAATGTAAGAAACACCGAAAATGTAAATACTGTCACAAATGTAGAAAAGTCTAACGCTAAATGTAAATCAAAGGACTGAAGGTCTTGAGAGTCGCCAAGATTGGACTGTGTCTGTCTTCTTGTCGGGGTTAAAGGTTATTTTAAAAGTTTGCAAGTGTGATGTATTAAAATGAAATGTAGCCAGGGGCGTACCTGGGCATACTCCTATACGCGCGTGCGTATAATTCAAAGTTCGGAAAAATGAAAAAGACGAAAATGCAAAAAGATGCAATAAAAAGTGAAGCCGAAGTGGGGTTATGTTAAAAGGTAGACCAACTCAGGTAAATATTCAATAAATCAAAGAAAAAAGAATTACTCAAATAGCTTCAAAATACGTTTCTAAGTCGCTCAAAACTATTTTTTTTGGGTTCCATTTTTCTTCACGGAGGAGGACCCCCAGATCCCAGCGGGAGGGGAACGCATCTTTACGTATCCCACCATAAAATTTATGGATCCGATACTTATATATTGAGATTTTGAGTAAAAATATTAAAAAATTGAATAAAATCGCTGATTTCTGTAATACATTGGGGATATTTAACTAAAAATTAGAAATATATAATACAATAGAAAAAAGAAATATTGTAACCTTTTTGGGCAGGGTAATGTCCTGGGATTAAGTACAAAAAAAGTCCCAAACCGCATGATGTTTGGAAATGCCTTAATTTTGGGGCGAAAAATGTGTATTTTTGTCAAAAATAGCCTGAATCTGGAATTATTTTTTGAAATTAGTTTGAACATAAACTTATCAAATTGAAGCAATAGAATGTTGCACAGCATACATATTCAAGTTTTTCCTGAGACAATATATAACATATATGCTCAAATATTGGCATTTTAGAGCAAAATTTTGGAAAAAATGACAAAAATCATTGATTTCTGTAATCCATTGGGGTTATTGGATTAAAATATAGAAACAAATTTAATACAATTGAATAAGGACACATTGTAATATTTTTGGATAGACAAAGGTCCAATAATTCAGTAGAAAAAATCCCGAACCTTATGATGCTTGAAAATGCCACAATTTTTAGGCGAAAAATGTGTATTATTTGTCAAAAGTCGACGGAATCTGTAATTATATTTGAAAATATTTTTAACATAAACTTATCAAATTGAATTAATATAATGTTGCCCAGCATACATATTCAAGTGTTTCCTGGCATCATATATAACATATCTGCTGAAATATTCTGGAAAAAAGGACTAAAATCACTTAGTTCTGCAATCCATTGTGGGTATTGAGTTAAAATCTAGAAAAATATATAATACCGGTACGATAATAAGATAGACTGTAAGGTAGCAGGAGTAACCCTCAACCCAGGGGAAATTTTGTACACCCTATTTTTCTGAAAGCCCATTATGTGTAGAGCATTTTGGACCATGTACGTGTACCAACCTGACCACGTTACCGGCATTTCGAACATGGTACATAGAGCTATATACAGCATACGTTATAAATAGAGAAATAGCGTTGAGCTACCCTCTGCGTAAATCCAATGGGCCAACCCACAGATTTTGCGACACAACGGGACCGGTGGCCAGCCGTCGGCAAAGGTCCCAGGTACATGTGGCACTCGGTCGGTAGTCCATATTAGGGGAAAGGCTACCCGTGTTCGAGTCTCGAACATGGCACATAGAGCTATATACAGTTATATAGAAGGATATAGCGTTGAACGACCTTCGGCCGACGGCCGCTGGGCCGACTTACAGATTGGGTAACACAACGGGACTAGTGGGCAGCCGTCGGCAAAGGTCCCTGCAACGCGTTGCATTCGATCGCTAGGCTGTATCATGTGGGAGGCTACCCGAGTTCGGGTCTCGAACCTCGTAACTCACCTAGAGCTATATACAGTATAGTTATGGAAATAGCCGATCAACATATTTTGTGACACAACGGGACCGGTGGCCAGCCGTCTGCAAAGGTCTCCGCTATGCCTGGTACTCGGTCCCTAGGCCTTATCAGGGTGAGGGCTACCGAGTTCGAGTCTCGAACATGGCACATAGAGCTATATACAGATATAGAGGGAAATAGCATTGAACGACCTTCGGCCGATAGCCGCCCGGCCGACCCACATATTTTGTGACACAACGGGACCAGTGGCCAGCCGTCAGCACCTCGCTACGCGTGGCACTTGATCCCTAAGTCGTATCAGGGAGAAGGCTACCTGAGTCCGGGTCTCGAACATGCCACCTAGAGCTATGTAGTAAATAGCTTTGAGTGACCCGCAGCTGACGGTCGCTGGGCCAGCCAACAGGTTTTGTGGAACTCAGTCCCTAGGTCGTATCAGGGGGAAGGCTTGCTGAGTTCGGGTCTCAAACATGGCACCTAGCACTATATAGAGTATAGTTATATAGAGAGAAATAGCCTTGAGCGACCCACAGCCGACGTCCGCTGGGCCGACCCACATGTTTTGTGACTCAACGGGAATGGTGGCCAGCCTCGGTAAAGGTCCCCGTTACGCGTGGCACTCGGTCGCTGGACCGTATCAGGGGGAGGGCTACCTGAGTTCGGGCCTCGAACATGGCACCTAGAGCTATATACAGTAAAGTTATAGAGAAATAGCGTTGAGTGACCCTTGGCCGACGTCTGCTGGGCCGACCTACATATCTTGTGACACAACGGGACCATCTTGGACGCCATGTTTGATTTCGTGTTACACCTAAATTTCGGCTAGTGTACATATGCATATTATACACAGTCATTTTGATAACCCTTACTTACAGACGAACACCAGTGTTTACAGCAATCTATTTGCACTAAAAATATTTTTGGTACTGAATGTGGTGTAACGTAAATTACAGAATAGGTTCATTATGTTTGAAGCGCTTCTCAACTTATATTAATTAAAGTACATGTATATTTTTAATGTACATTGAATTGTTATTGCAATGTAAGGTAACATAGTTTACATGCACGTTACTCACTAAAGCCCAACGCTCAGAACTGATGGCACACCTGTCTCATTTTGAAACGTATTGTATGTTCTTTCAGAAAATCACACCCTACAAAATCACCCATGGGGGAGGGGGTCTACAGCCAGCCCAAGAACTAGAACATGATGTGTTGTATTTGTTCGGGAGGATTTGTCATGTCATTTTTTAACAAATTCCCATCAGCTAGAGCAGGCTTGTTTGCTGATAAAAGCAAATAAAATGTCATCGTGCCATGCACTCCTTGGAAACATATGATGGGTCAACGGAAATATCGCCAGGTGAGAGTAGGAATGTTCCATAGAAGAAAGATGGCACTTTTTTCTCTCATCTGGCAACATGTCTTGTAACATGCATGTTTAAATTACTTTTTGAAGAAAAAAATCCAGATTTCGTTTATATTTTATTAAAAACACATTTACCTCCAACAAAATAAAGCAGCATTTACCAACTTCTTATGGATTTTCTGGTATATTATTGCACATTGGACTGCAGAAATGTTATAATATTTTTTTTTCCGTTCTTTCTATGCACAGAAATCAGCGATTTTAGTCATTTTTTCAACATTTTGCCCTAAAATATAAATACTTGAGCATATATGTTATATCTGATAAAATACATGACTTGGATATGTATATTGTGCAACATTTCATTGCTTCAATTTGATAAGTTTATGTTCAAACTGTTTTCAAAAGATAGTTCCAGCTTCCGTCGATTTTTGACGGAAATACACATTTTTCGCCTGAAAATTAAGGCAATATTTTAAGCATCATATGGTTCAGGATTTTTTTCAACTTAATTATTGGACCTTTGTCTATCCAAAATGTTACTATATGTCTTTATTCTATTGTCTTAAATATTTTTTTCTAAATTTTAACCGAATACCCAAATGGATTACAGAAATCAGTGATTTTTGTCTTTTTTTCAACATTTTGCCCTAAAATGCCAATATTTGAGCACATATGTGCAAGGAAAAACTTGAATATGTATGCTGTGCAACATTCTATTGCTTCAATTTGATAAGTTTATGTTCAAACTAATTTTAAAAAATAATTCCAGATTCCGGCGATTTTTGACAAAAATTTCGTCCCGAAATTAAGGCATTTCCAAACATCATGTGGTTTGGATTATTTTCTATTTAATCACTGGACCATACCCTGCCCAAAAAGGTTACAATATTTATTTTTTCTATTGTATTAGATATATTTCTAATTGTTAGTTAAATACCCCCAATGTATTACAGAAATCCGCGATTTTATTCCTTTTTTTATCATTTTTACCAAAAATCTCAATATTTTAGTATCGAATCTATAAATTATATGGTGGGACATGTAGAGATGATTTCCGATAAATATTCCATGAATTCAAATTGGTTCTAATATATTCCATTCTTTTTCTAAAATAAAATTCCAGATTTCGGCGATTTTCGTTTGCAAACGCAACGTTTTCCCCGAAACTCACTAAAGCCCCAACGCTCAGATGGCACACATGTCTCATTTTGAAGCTTAATGTATGTTCGTTCAGAAAATCGTACCCTACAAAATTCCCCCTTGAAGGGAGTAATTCTACAGCCTGCTCAAAAACTATTTACAAACCAGACACGTATATACTGTATACAATTACAATTATTCACAATCAGTAGTTACATTATTCGGTATGCGTAACGCTCATGTCAGTCACCTTATTAAATTAAGTTATACTTGAGGCAGTTAAAGGAACTACATTGTCGAACTGCGTAAACGTTCACGGTAAAGCTCTTCGTCCAAAAACTCCAATGTTCTGCATTCATCAAAGGAAATGTCACCGACCATGCTATAAAAGAAAATAAACCGTCCAGTTTTGTCTGGTGAAGATAGGAATTATCCAACCCTCGGCATAACTGTTTTGATCGGAACGTTTGCAAGCCTCGATTCCAGTCAAAACAGTTGCACCGCGGGATGGAAATGTCCATCTTCCCTGGCATCTATGATCCGAACGTCTTCTGCATATTAGATGTTCCTGCCATTATAGATATTCTCATAATCTCACCAGAGTGGTCATACTTTCAGCAATGTTGGTGTTATACTTTCGAAGTTATCGCGCAGAATGCATATTTCCATATAAGGTCATGGTGTCCTTGATTTTTGACCTACTGACCTCAAAACCAGTCATTTGGTGTCCTTCTCTCACCAACTTATGAAGTTGCATGACTGTGGGTGTATATGGTTCGAAGTTATCGCCCAGGATGAATATTTCAATATAAAGTCATTGCGACCTACTCACCTAAAAAAAATACGATTTTGTTTACTCATAAAGGGCAATGTACCTATAAAGCTTGAAGAGTGTGGGTGATATAGTGTCGAAGTTATTGCCCATAATGCATATTTTCATATAAAGTAATTGCCACCTTGATCGTTGACATACTGACCTGAAATCCAATAGACTTCCTTTACTCATTAAGGGCAATAACTAGGGACCAAAATGGTCAGATGTAGACAGAGTGGACAAAATCACCAAACTTTCTGTGAAAGTAGTTTGTTTGTAGCCTAACTTGAATATCGAAAAGGGTCCACAAGCTCACATGTCATTTAGTTATTATATTTAGCACATTTCAAAATGGCCGCCATCCAAATGCTTAAAGACAGCAATATATTCTAAGTTATGGCTTAACCCAAAGATCATTTACACAGAAATGTTGTATATTATTTTCATTTAGATTTAAGTTCCTCTTTTAATATATTAAATGTTCCCCACCGCTTCTGTTACTATTTTTGCACATTGCAAATGGCCGCCATCCAAATGCTTAAATATAGGAATACATTCTTAATTTTGGCTTAACCCAAAGACCATTAAAACAGGATTTTTTTAAAAAATGTTTGGCTTAGATTTAGATTCTTAATTAGAGCGAAATATCATTAGGTTACATATTCCATTTCCAATATTGTAAATCACACTATGATGTATGAGTAACCTCATTTACAAAAGTAATTTAGTCATTAATATTCGGTATAATCTGGTTTTACCAAAATAAAAGGATACTAACCACATCACCGAAATGGAGCATGTCTTAAGAGCATAACTTAATATGATACATAGTCAACACCCTAACGACATTGTAATTTCCATTTATCATGTGATACTCCTATTCACGTGGTGTTAATCACATGGATTGAATTTTCTAGCTTTTTATTGTATGTATTAAATGGGATTTCCACACATTTATTTACGCCGTGTAAGCTGCATATTCCTCGGAATATATATCAGATGACACATTCGTGTCTTATTTTGCTAATGCTTCTTTATGATAACATATTTAATCACATTTGGAGATACTCCAAATTTTGTCTCCGTACCAGCCCGACGAGTGAATTATAAATACTGTATTCTTCGGAATACATGCTATCTATAAGACACATTTAAGACGGTACCAACCCATTCGTGTCTGAACATATTGCTGCATTTTCATTGAAAGACAATATATTCAGTACCAACCCGATATTGTACTTTGAAATATCATTTTCAATAAGAACCACGCATATATAAAGTATTTAATCTGTTACAAGCTAAATGGGACATATTTAATACACTGTATATACTTAACTGGTCAATCACTGTGTACCGTCACAAATTTATGTATTAAATATAAATCGTTTAGGATTTCATGTTGCAAATGAAGAAGGTCACTAGACCGAAAGCGCTCTTGCAGTTCGGATTATTGTCTATCCGAGTGAAGTCAGAGATGATTTCTGTACTTGGGCTATTTACACGCATGACACAATTATAATGTTTTTTTATAACATAAATGTTGCATATAAAATGTGTGTATACATAATATACGCATACAACCATTCAAAAACTGTTAAATAAAGAGACGGTTTACCTAACACGAAAACAATTATACATGGTTATATAATAACCATAATATAATGTCCATAATTATACAGGGTTATAAGTAACCGTAATCAATTATATTTAGTGAGACAAACGATCACAAACACATTGTACTACATTTGTGTACAATATGCATAATAACAGTAACAATCGCAAAACCCTCGAGTATCTCCCTTGCGTAATGTGGCAACTGGACAGGTCGCTACCACGAGGAAAAATCTGAAATCTCTTCTTTGGTCAGACACTCGTACCCCCCTATATAAAATGATACAAAAATCAGCCACAACTTACATTGAACTACATGCACGCATTTCAGTTAGATCTTATACCATACATTTCTTTTACGCAATACTTATAAAACTGCGATGGCATCTGTTCAGCAAACACAGGGCGGAAATTGACCAGCTTTTTTCCTTCTGGTGATCTCTCAAGCAGTACAACCACAAAGTCCATATTCAGGCCTGCTTATGGCGTCAGCAAGAGTTCTGTGATATATTTTCATCTGTGGAACATCCAGTTAAATAATGATGATGAATCTCGAAGTGGCAGGTTGACTGATAAGAGTGATGCTATTGTATGACTATTAATAATAAACGACTCTACTAAGGACTCTGTAAATGGTTTATATTAAAGTTGATAACTCTCTCTCAAGATGACAGTGAGTCATGAATATCAAGTCACTTTCTTTAATACAGAAGGATGCATGATGTTTAAATACAAAACGGAAGGAAGGAAACTCTGTTTTAATAGTCACCATACTTTATTATAACTAGTTATGTTATCATGGAACGATTATTGTAAATTGTACAATTGAATTGCGTACCCCTGAACATGTGGGTTTTGCCACTGGAATAAAAAGTCTACTTGGCTTTAAAGCCGCTATACGGGGGAGAAAAAAAAGACATTTTTTTTAAGAAAAATGGCAGCCATCAATGCATCGGGCAAAATGGAAACATTTAGCAGCCTCTCAACGTTTCAAAACATGTATAGGGTTGCTAATCTCCGAAACTTCACTTACACAGCGACGTGTATAGGGTTTCTAATCTCCTAAAACGTACTTACATAGCAAAGTATATATGGCTGCTAATCTCCTAAAACTTACTAACATAGCGAAGTGTATAGGGTGGCTAATCTCCTAAAACTTACATAGCGAAGTGTATAGGGTTGCTGATCTCATAAAACTTACTAACATAGTGAAGTATATAGGATTGCTTATCTCCAAAAACTTACTTATATAGCGTAGTGTATAGGGTTGCTAATCTCCTACAATTTACTTACATAGCGAAGTGTATAGGGATTTTAATCTCCTAAAACTTACTTACGTTGGGAAGTGTATAGCTTTGCTTATCTCCTTAAATTTAATTCCATAGCGAGGTATATAGGGTTGATAATCTCCTAAAACTTACATACATAGCGAAGTGTAAACGGTTTCTATTCTTCTAACACTTACTTACATAGAGAAGTGTATCGGACTGCTAATCTGCTTCAACGTACTTACATAGCGACGTGTTTAGGGTTGTTAATCTCATAAGACTTACATACATAGCAAAGTGTATAGGGTTGCTAATGTCCTAAAACGTACTTACATTGTGAAGTGTATATGGTTGTTAATATCCTAAAACTTACTTACAAAGCGAAGTGTATAGGGTAGCTTATCTCCTAAAACTTACTTACATAGCGAAGTGTATAGGGTTGCTAATCTCCTAAAACGTACTTAAATAGTGAAGTGTATAGGGCTGCTACTCTTATAGAACTTACTTACATAGCGAGATATATAGGGTTGATAATCTCCTAAAACTTACATACATAGCGAAGTGTATAGGGTTGTTAATCTCACAAAACTAACTTACATAGCGAAGTGTATAGGGTTGCTATTCTCCTAACACTTACTTCCATAGCGAAGTGTATAGGGTTGCTAATCTGCTTAAACGTACTAACATAGCGAAGTGTTTAGGGTTGTTCGTTTCATAAAACTTACTTACATAGCGAAGTGTATAGGGTTGCTATTCTCCTAACACTTACTTACATAGCGAAGTGTATAGGGTTGCTAATCTGCTTAAACGTAGTTACATAGCGAAGTTTTTAGTGTTGTTAATCTCATAAAACTTACATACATAGCGAAGTGTATAGGGTTACTTATCTCCTAAAACGTACTTACATAGTGAAGTGTATATGGTTGCTAATCTCATAAAACTTACTTACATAGCGAAGTGTATAGGGTTGCTAATCTGCTTAAACGTAGTTACATATCGAAGTTTTTAGTGTTGTTAATCTCATAAAACTTACATACATAGCGAAGTGTATAGGGTTACTTATCTCCTAAAACGTACTTACATAGTGAAGTGTATATGGTTGCTAATCTCCTATAATTTAGTTACATAGCGAAGTGTATAGGGTTGCTAATCTCCTAAATCTTACTTACATAGCGAAGTATATAGTGCTGCTAATCTCTCTAAAACTTACTTGCAAAGCAATTGATATAGGGTTGCTACTCTCCTAAAACTTACTTACATAGCGAGGTATCTACTCCTAAAACTTACTTACATAGCGAATATATAGGGTTGCTACATAGTATATAGTGTTGCTAATCTCCTAAAACTTACTTGCATAACAAAGAGTATAGGATTGCTACTCTCCTAGAACTTACTTACATAGCGAAGTGTATAGGGTTGCTACTTTCCTGAAATTTACTTACATAGCGAGGTTAATAGTGTTGCTAATCTCCTCTTAAAACTTACTTACATAGCGAAGTATATAGGGTTCCTAATCTGCAACCTTTACTTGCATAGCGATGTATATACGGCTACTAATCTCCTATCACTTACTTACATAGCGAAGTGTATAGGGTTGCTAATCTCCTAAATCTTACTTACATAGCGAAGTATATAGTGCTGCTAATCTCTCTAAAACTTACTTGCAAAGCAATTGATATAGGGTTGCTACTCTCCTAAAACTTACTTACATAGCGAGGTATCTACTCCTAAAACTTACTTACATAGCGAATATATAGGGTTGCTACATAGTATATAGTGTTGCTAATCTCCTAAAACTTACTTGCATAACAAAGAGTATAGGGTTGCTACTCTCCTAAAACTTACTTGCAAAGCAATTGATATAGGGTTGCTACTCTCCTAAAACTTACTTACATAGCGAGGTATCTACTCTTAAAACTTACTTACATAGCGAATATATAGGGTTGCTAATCTGCAACCCTTACTGACATGGTGATGTATATACGGCTGCTAATCTCCTAACACTTACTTACATAGCGAAGTATATAGGGCTGCTAATTTTCTAAAACGTACTTACTTAGCGAAGTGTATAGGTTTGCTACACTCCTAAAACTTACATACAAAGCGAAATGTATAGGGCTGCTAATCTACCAAAACTTACTTACATAGCGAGGTATATAGGGTTGCTTATGTCCTAAAACGTACTTACATAGCGAAGTATATAGGGCTGCAAATTTTTCTAAAACGTACATACATCGCGAAGTGTATAGGGTTGCTAATCTCCTAAATCTTACGTACATAGCGAAGTATATATCGTTGCTAATCTCCTAAAACGTACTTACATAGCGAGGTGTATAGGGTTGCTCATCTCCTAAAACTTACATACATAGCGAAATGTATAGGGTTGCTAATATCCTAAAACTTACTTACATAGCGAGGTATATAGGGTTGATAGTCTCCTAAAACTTACTCACATAGCGAAGTATACAGTGTTCCTAATCTCCTAAATCTTACTTGCATAGCGAAGTGTATAGGGTGTGTATTCTCCTAAAACTTACTTACATAGCGAAGTATATAGGCTTGATAATCTCCTAAAACTTACTTACATAGCGAGGTATATATTGTTGCTAATCTCCTCTTAAAACTTACTTACATTGCGAAGTATATAGGGATGATAATTCCCTAAAAAGTACTTACATAGAGAAGCGTATATGGTTGCTTATCTGCTAAAACGTAGTTACATAGCGAAATGTATAGGGTTGCTAATCTCCTATAATTTACTTACGTAGCGAAGTGTTTAAGGTGCTACTCTCCTAAAATTTACTTACATAGCGAAGTGTAATGGTTGCTCATCTCCTGGAACTTATTCGTCTAAAACGTACGTACATAGCAAAGTGTATAGGGTTGCTAATCTCCTTAATCTTACTTACATAGCGAAATGTATAGGGTTGCTAATCTCCTATAATTTACTTACAAAGCGAAGTGTATAGAATTGCTAATCTCCTAAAACTTACTTACATAGGGAAGTGTATAGGGTTGCTAATCTCCTACAACTTACAAACATAGTAAAGTGTATAAGATTGCTAATCTCCTAAAACTTACTTACATTGCGAAGTGTATAGGGTTGCTAATCTCCTAAAAGTAACTTACATAGCGAAGTATATAGGGTTGCTAATCTCCTAAAACTCAAATAGAGAAGAAAATAATACTTTCTGAGGAAGACATGTTGTAGAGACTTTTCTATGATCATGGGACCCTTGTTTCGGATATTCTAGTATATATTAAAAAAGTCACTTATTGAACATCTGTCAAAAACCAAACACGTTAGTTGCAAAATATATGAATCAGGTTGTTATGCTACTACTGCTACTACATGTGCATGGCATTTGCATGTTTAATCGTATTTGTTAAAGTAAACACTGATAAGCTCTTTATATATACTTGATGTCAACGCCGGCTATTTCAAATGTACTAAAATCAATTTCCACAGACCAGTTGAGAATAAATTACAGTTTATGTTAATTTGCTAGTATTAACATGTGCATATAAATAATGGACATAAAGAAACATTTAGTAGATCATTATGAGATAAACACATGTTGTACTACATGTATACATGTCAATCAATACAATAATATGCGTAGAAGCAGGGGAAGAGAAGGGTCATGTGTATTAGGGAGCATAAAATACAGTTTAAACAACACATGCATGGACTATAATACATTTGAAAGTTAAGAGTAAAACGAGTATGAAAGGAATGAATGAATGAATGATGTTTTACGGCACGTCGACACATAAATAGGTCATATTGTGCGCAAAAACTGATGAATCATGAAGGAATGAAGTAGTAATTAAAAATAATGTAAACGTATAAAGATAAAACTATTTACAAATAAGGGATGGTATGGTAGCAATATAAACTATGTATATATGTAAATCAACAAATGCCCGCCAACGGGCTTGTAAACAAGTTAATTAATATAGGAAAATATTATACTGATTTATAAAGTCTGATTTCTTTAAAGAAATCTAAAACAAGACTAAAATCTGTAGTATCAAATAACTCTTTCAAAGTATTAACTGTGTAGTATGTTTGTCGAATAGGATCAAAATCTACACATTCCAACAAGATATGTTTGACCGTTAACGGTGCAAAACAGGGTATACATACTGGCGACTGCTCACCTTGTAATAAATATGAATGAGTACAGCGTGTATGCCCTATCCTGACCCTGGCGTATGAAAGGAGATATTGCGATATCACACACATATAAGGGTTAGATGAACGCCTATTGCTGGGTACGGCAAACGTCTGTTTGACAATCTAAACCTTTCCTGATATTTTATGAATTATAACTAAATGTAAATGATTTTGTGGTGAATACAGTTTATCTAGATATTGTTCGCTTAAATGCATAGCCTAGGCAATGCAATTCCAGCGAGACTGTACTTGAACTGAATTTATTGCTGCTTATTGAGCCATCCTTACAATAATGTTATTGTATTGGTTATTTTGAACCGCCCCAGAGAGAGGACGACCACATAAGAATCCGGGAATCACGGGAATCATGCACTTTTCTTATTATCGATACATTTCAGTTTAATGTGATCGGAGGATAGACTCCGAAACACGGGACCGTCCGGTTTATGTCCCCATCCGATGGACGAGGCTAAGAGAAGTATCTTGCCTTACCTCTAAGTAACCCAGTGCCGTAAGTGACACTCGAGCATTTTGTTAGTATAGGTTAGAAGCTATAGCTATGAATAGAAATAGTCACTATTAAACCATTAAACAGGAGGACGCTTTACAAACGACCGTGGTTTCTTAATGGTGAAGATTTTTATTCATAGCCGCAGGTATGAGTGAAGGTCTTGCTAATTTCATTTTGTAATGCAGTATAACAAGATTCAAAATATCTTGATATAATAGCACGTTATATACTGCCTTTAAAAGAAATAAATTGCCGAAGATTTACAAATTGTTAATATATTTTATACTTAGAATATGACCGTTGCATGTTTTAGTACTCAACAGACGTTTACCTTTCAACCAACAGATGTTGACCGTTGCTTTGTTGATACAATCCCGCCTCTGTAAATGGTATTTTGAACGAAAACTTTTCGCAAAACTAAAAAACAAAAATACTAAATATGTTTATATGAAAAACAAAACACGAGCATCTCAAAAGAGAAACGTAAAGACGTATTCACCACTGATAATTTACTCGCATTGTCAGGATCCTGGTATTTTAATTAACATTTGTTTTTAGTGTTTCAAAACAAGACCTTTAATGTGACAACATGTTTTGAAGAGACGTTGATTTCTCCAAGAACAAACGTTGAATTCAAGGGTATCGAGTCGGTTGTCCCTTGTTTTTAATATTTGTAATATTGTCTTGTTGTGTGTGCCCTCAATGGTTTATTCTCTTGTTGCTCTGGTTTCTGCCAAGTGAATGAGTACATTCTTTGTGGCTTTCTAGGCTATTATTTTGTATTTATATTACACGAGCATCTATGTGTTTTACTATTGCCTATTAATGCTGCCTTGTTAGTTAGAGAATAGTTCATGGCGGGGATTTCTTTATTTATATTGTCCCGTTTTATTGGGTTGACAGTAGGGTAAGTATGAGGTTGGATGCATAGAATTGCATAGAAGAACTTTTATTAGCCTCGTCATAGGTCTATTTGGGTCGAGTCCATCCCAAATAAACCTTACAAAGTACATACATATTATGCAATAAGTCATATATGACTCTTGAGCACAATTTTAATTTTTTTTATAACAAACATTTCTAATATATCAATGGCGTTATGACAGTGTTAATATAAATATTACTTAGAATCATGCTTATCAAATACAATGTTATATTAATCTAACAATGTCGAAATGCGCTATTCTTTAGTAAGAAGCGTTTTTAAGATATGAAAATTTTAAGTATTACAATACTGTTGTTTAACAGCTTCTCTCTGAATTTTGACATACATGATATATTATAACTCTAAGTTGCACGGAGCGTGTTAAATAAAAACACCAACATAATTGTTATTGGAAGTTTTCACAGATAATACTTTTTCTTTTTTCAAATCCTTTAAATACATATGTGGCTAAGTTTCGTAATTGTTGCTTATTTTCTGACTGAAATAATTCTATAGTTTTGAACATGTTGCTGTTTTTCGAAAAGTACTTTTTAAACAATGTAGACCCGTCCGTCGGATGGGGACGTAAACCGGGCGGTCCGTGTATCTGTCTATCCTCCGAGCACGTTAAAGACCCATAGGAATCTATTCGATAATAAGAGTAGGGCAGGTTCCCGGATTCCTATGTATCCTTCCCCTCTCTCTGGGGCCGCTCTAAATAACCTATACTGTGATGATGAGCCGTTAAACAACATTCAATTAAACAATGTAGATCTCAGATCGTTGTATAATGTGCATTCAAATAAAAATGAAATTCATCTCCAAGAGAACTACAGAATTGGCATTTTCTGTTTTCTCTTGGTATTTTTATTGTTTTTTTCCAACGACCCGTTTCAATCTCTAGCCTATGAGATGAGACTCTTAATTGGGTTAATGCCGTTCGAAATTTTTTAATATTGACTATATCCAAATATGGTTGAAACTTGAAAATTGAAATCACGTTGTAAAATGTCGCTCTAGTTGAGTGATTTAAGCGGCATCCCAGTTTTGTATAAACGTATCCCGAAACGTTGTTTTACTATTAACAAAAACGATTTTATATCTTACCCCTTGTGATACCCATACACTCTAAAAAGCTAAATTTCCCAATATATTTTTAACCAAAGATGCCCAGTTTGTTTTATTTGGCAGTGTTTCAATATCATTTAGCATCATAGAGTATGCATTAACAATGTATTTTCGTGCATTGCTGTTTACTATTTTTAACCAATATATGATTATTATATATAATCGCTGCGTATGATAATTTATTCGTCCTAATTCACCATATATAAAATCATTCTGTGTAGACGTTTTCACTCGTAACAATGATTTGCAAAATTGTAAATGAACTCTTTCGATTTGATCTGCCTGTCTAAATCCCCATACTTCGCTACCGTAATTAAGAATAGGTGATACCAATTTATCAATAATTCTAAAGTATGCCTTTGTGTAATATTAACAAATTTATAAAGGTATCTGTTTAGTTTGAAAATAGCCTTTTGAGCCTGTCGAGAAAGGGTTTTCTGTGCTTCACAAAATGAGCCACCTGTAGTAAATACTATTCCTAAATACGAAAATTTATTAACAATATCTATTCTTTTATTATTCAAAGTAAACGAAATATTTCTTGGCAATATACCCCTTTCATAAACACCATAACCTTTGTTTTTTTCGGTATTTACCTTTAACTTCAACCTATTGCAGTAATTACTAAGTGTATTTAATCCTAATTGCAAATCTTCCGGTGATGAGGAAATATAACAATGTCATCCGCGTACAGAAGTAACATTAATTTAAGCATCCCAATATCTACCCCTTTGCTTCCTTTTAAAAATAGTTCATCTTCTAAATCGTTTAGATACATAGAAATGATAAAAGGGGACAAACATTCCCCTTGACGAACACCTAAATTGCATTCGAAGCTTTCGCTCAATTTATTTTCGAATTTGACCTTTGATCTTACATTTTGATATATTGATCTAACTACATTTAAGATTTTGCCTCTAAGTCCAATTTTTATTAATTTATACCAAATCTATCATTGCACAATACAATTTCTCACCTCGGTTTATAATATGAGTAATAATACTATGAAAAACAAAATTATTGTCAGCTGTACCCATGTTCGTTCTAAAACCTGCTTGCGATTCTATATAAATGTAATATTTCTCTGCCCAATCGGTAAGTCGATTATTTAAAATTCTAGTTAACAATTTGCCTAAAGTACTCAATAATGTAATTCCCCTAAAATTACTAACATCATTCAACTTTCCGTTTTTGTGAAGCGGTATGATATTTCCTTAACTCCAAGCTTCGGGAAAATAACCTCGGTCGAGTATTTTATTGAATAGCTTTGACATATAGGGTGTGAACTGGTTTACTCCATGGATGAAGAATTCATTTAATAACCTATCAGGGCCTCCACAACGGTTTTGACCTAATTCAGAGATTGCGAATCGGATTTCGGAATCGGTTATCGGTACATTTAATTCATCAAACATTACCTGAGTTTCAGAATTTAAGAAATTTTCGTTAAAAAATATAACAACATCATCAGCTTGAAAAAATGGGTCATTTGGATTATTTATGGCTTTAAAATATTCGGTAAAGTTATCAAGTGTTACGTTTTTTGGCTTTTGTGGTGCAGTAACTTCCTTTAATAATTTCCAGTACTGTTTTGCATTTGTGCAAATTGCATATATTAATTTCGCGGTACTGGCCTTATCTTGCTGAAAATTATAGTGGCGCACTCTATTTTTATATTCTGTACGTGCTCTGATCATATTCAATTTATTCTCTTCCATTTTTTCGTTACGGAATAGGTTTAAGTATCGATAAAAAGCTGACCTTTGATCCTTACAATCTACTTCAAACATTGGGTTATTTCCCTTTACACTTTACCGGTCAGATGAGTTTTCTTTTCAAATATTGGTTTACAAATTGAGTCGACAGAGCTCAAGGAATTAACTGAAGCATCGATCTCCTGGTTTGATGTGATATAATCCATATTGTTGGATAGACTGGCAATATTTTCTGCAAACATTTGTGATGATATACCGGTAATATACTGATCTTTTTTGATACTATCCCATCTATAAAATACAATAATTGTTTCGTTATTTCCCAATTCCTGCTTTTTTAAGGACTCAGTGTTGTCGGTTTCGCATCTAATTAATGAAAATTCTATTAAACAGTGATCCGTTAATGGGTTACTATCGTGTACGTAAAATGATGAAAAACATGGCAATAATTCAGGATTAACAATGCAATAATCAATAATACTACTTCGAGATGGACCAATATATGTAAATGCACCCTTATGTTTGTCTTCGCAAACTCTGCCATTAGCTATTCTTAGTCCTGACTGCTTTAAAAAATCAAGTAACAAATAACCGTTAGAATTGGTAATTTTATCCATAGAAAATCGAGGTAACTCTCTATCGACATCAGGAAGTACGTGAATATGAGATAGGCTGTCGTCTGTGACAAAATCAGGATTTTGTCCAATTCTAGAATTATAATCACCGACAAACATGAAGTTGCATTTATCATCTGTTAATGTTTGAATATAGATAATGTTATCTAGTAGAATATCAAATATATTTGAATCATTAAATACATTCCTGCTAGAATTTGAAGGTACTATATAACAAAGGCATAAATATAGGTCATCTTCAAAATTAAAGTGATGACTGTCTAATTTTATCCACAAATGAGAGTCTTTATGTTGCATTATTAGGCTGTCATTATTTACAAATTTGTCTCTCACATAAACAATAATTCCACCAGAATTTCTAGTTGTTGTTTTAGTCTTTTCTGTTCTATGTAATGCAAAAAACACAAATCCATCTAAACTAAAATCCTGACTAGGATCACTCCATGTCTCTGAAGCATACTATATCGTTATTTTCAAAAACATAATTGAGTTCGGAAGATTTTAATTTATTAAAACGTTTAGTAATTAGCCCTTGAATGTTTATTTGCGCAAATCTAATCCGTTTACAATTGTCATCTCCCAATACCCCTCTGTATACGCAATCCTGCTTGTCCTAGTTTTCATTCACATCTAGAACCTGGTATAAACACCCAGCGGCCTTTTTTGCCACTGACCGTTTCAAGGTGGTAGCCTATTGTCAACCCTTTTGTGTTTGTGATGTCTTAATTGGCATTTTATTTATCTTTAAAGTTGTTCTTTGTTTCTGTGTGTGTTTGTGGTTGGTTGTCGTCCTTGAATGCTACTTTTCCTTTCGATTTTTATATCTATATTTGTATAACTAAGAAGCTACTTTATCAAGGCTACCGTTACCATAAACTTCGAAAAAGATCTTTGCAAAATTAACCCTAATCCACGTTTAAAATATAAAAGTAATTTAAGAACTCTTCTGCGAAAAGGACTGTCACAACCTGATTTCTATGGTGTTGTGATTTACAAATTCGTAAGATCCTTCGTCATAATCATTTCCATAAATTCTTTATTAAACTTGTTAAAAATAGATAACAAATCGAAAAGAAAAGTAGCATTCAAGGACGACAGTCATCATAAACACAGACAGAAATAAAGAACAACTTTAAAGATGAATAAAAGGCAGGATATGCAATCACACACACACAATGGTTGAACAGTCAGTGGCGAAAATCGCTGTGGGTTTAACCAGGTTCTAGGGTGCACCAAACCTCACTCTTACCTTATTTTCATCACAATAAAGGAGCAGTGTAAATAACGATATCAACGTTAGGTAATAATCTCTGATAAACAAGGCAGCATTAATAGGCACTATAAGTAAAACACATAAATGATCATGTATATATAATAAAAACAAACTAGATAGTCACAAAGTAAGACTGAGGTTTGGTGCACCCTAGAACCTGGTTTAAACCCCCCAGCGGCCTATTTTGCCACTGATCTTTCCAAGGCGGTAGCCCAATTGTCAACCCTTTTGTGTTTGTGATATCTTTTTTGGCATTTTATTCATCTTTAAATTTGTTCTTTGTTTCTCTGTGTGTTTGTGGTTGACTATCGTCCTTGAATGCTGATTTTCCTGTTCGATTTGTATATCTATATTTAGTACTCAATGACTTGACAGAAACCAGAGCAACACGAGAACGAACCGTTGAGGGCAAGACACGACAAGACAAGATTAAAGACAAACATTAAACACTACCGTCCTATAAGGATTTAGTTAGACGTCATCATAGGGTCCACACTCTGTCCGGTCATCGCACAATTAAAGAAGAAAGCATAGTGGCGAACTGTAAATGGGTCAACCACTAAACATGCAGTACGTTGCAAAAGGGTCTTAACCTCTTTCGATAACATTTGATTGTTATATAACCTAATCAGTATTTGCAAAATATAGATATCATGTCATGTCCAAGAAATATTTAAATCATTGCTAAATGTGTGTCACATTCAGTTCAAACACTGTGAGCATTCTAGTCATTTTGTTTTTAATATTATATAACTAATGCGTCCCAGTGAGGGTGACAGTGAATATTGTCAACCTGAGGAAAATAATGTCAACCGAGGCGAAGTGTGGAAAATAATGCCAACCGTCAACCGGACATTATTTTTCTTAGGTTGACAATATCTACTGACACCCTCACTGGGATGCAATATTTGTTTTAGTATACCGAACAAAAAAGGGCCAGTTCCAGGGTGTTCAAATCCTTTTCCGAAATTGTCGCGAATCTGCTCGCCATATCTGTTTATTGTCATCTGGCAAACCAATCCTATTAAGACAATGTAAGACTGTCATAACTTCAACTGTATTTTAATAAGCGTCCACCAATTTCCAATTGCGCAAAGCGTGTCGTTATTGGAAAAACCCAAAACCTATTTTTATACTTCCCGCGACGTCACAATCGTGTGATAGTATACAGTTATGTCATGGGTGTTTTTGGGAACAGTCAAAACTATTGTCCAAAGGTATCGGGGACGACCTGGGCAACAGTTCCCGCAGGTCGTCCCCGATGCCGAGGGACAGTAGTTTTGACTATTCCAAAAACACCCATGACATAACTGTTTTATTACCTAATCTCTATATAATCAGTTATTGCAAATCGGGATAATTTTGAGTTAGCTATAGGAAAACAAAATGACAACAGTAACATGATTTAATTATATTTCATAATCGCTCAATTATGGCTAGACCGAGGTAGTTTCCTCGGTAGAATTTTGAGAATGTAGATCTACATAATTTACATATAAACAACTTCGGTATCGAAAAATAATCAATCATTGAAAAAACAACCGTCGTGCTTCGAACTGAAAATGCACTTAAACACAGAAAATCGCATGTAGAAAAACAAAGCGGTTGGGAGCTGGGCGCAATGTGCATGCCACTTGACATCCATATAAACGGATTTGCCTCGGTGGAATTTTAGGGCTGGCTAAAGGCCTGCAAATATTAATTACTGACTCCGAACAAAAAACACAACTGGCGCATGAAACAGTTCATTGTCAGGAGGGCAAGAGTCGAACTGATTCACCCCTGTGACGTCACTAGCGGGAAACAGTCAGAAATGTCTAATAACTATTTGTATAGAGAGTAAGGTAATAATAAAAATCGTTTACCGGTGAACAGTATACAGTTATTTTATGGTTGTTGTGGGACCAGTCAAAACTATTGTCCCAAGATATCGATGACGACCTGGGAAACTGTTTCCCTCGGCCGTTAATCCCCGATACCGAGGGACAATAGTTTTGACTCTTCCAAAAATACCCATTAAATAACTGTTTTATTACCTAATTCCCTATATAATCAGATTATTGCAAATCGTGATTCATTTGAGTTAGCTATAGGAAAACAAAATAATAATCGTTTAATGATTATATTTTATATTCGCTAAATCAGGCGATAGAATTTTGGGAATGTACATACTTTACACATAAATAACTCGAGTATAATCAATCAATGAAAAAACCCGTCGTGGTTAGAACTGAAAATGAACTAATAAAAGCACAAGAAATCGCATGTAGGAAACAAAGCTGGTGGGAGTTGGGGCGCCATGTGCATGCCACCGGACCTTCATATAAAGGGATTTATCTCGGTTAAATTATATTGGCTGGCTAAAGGCCTGCACAATATTAATTACTACCTTCGAATAAAATAAAAAAATACTGTGATGTTGAGTCATGACGTCAATAAAGTGTTGATGACGTCGACGTCATCCGCCCGATAAACCTAAACTATTTCGCTTATAATATACATTAATAAATATATTATTTAACTGCTATGTTAGATTATACGGAATCATTCAGTCGATGCTAATTGTGTTAGCCCAACGGGATAATTCTTTGCGCATTCAGATCGCGCATGAAACAGTTCATTGTCAGGAGGGCAACAGTCGAACTGTTTCCCCCCCTGTGACGTCAATAGCGGGAAACAGTCAGAAATGACTAATAACCATTTATATAGAGAAAATTGATTCACGCTAAGGGTATGGGCAATTTATACAGGAGTGTAAACATGAGGTATAATAATATACAAATATATAAATATCACATTCATGAGAGGGTGATGGTGAGAATTTCACTCTGTCATAAAAATCGCCCGAGACGAGTTATCATGGGAGTTTTATGCGAGGTATAATACTAACCATTATTATCGGTTTCAGCAATAAATATGATTTTAAAATATCCTTGTTTAGATACCATTGTCAATTAATCCATATATTTAGCCTTCAGTTCAACTAATATTTATTACTTTTTAGTATTTTTAGTATCAATACTTATTTACTTCAAATTCGAAATACTTACAACCAACAAGTATCTATTGCAATTATATCTTTGACCCTACGTAGCATATATGAACATCTTAAATGTAATGCTAATTCATATGTTTTACAACTTTATAAATCGTACATTTCCTTTACCCAATGTATATATTTAAATTCAAGGTAATACAATGTTTAGTTTTCGTGTTTTCATTAATATGTTCATTTTATTTACATTTACCTGACCTGGGATGCTGCTCTTTCAAAGAGGCACATGGTAATCTTGACTTTTTTTAAAACTCGCGGTGTCACCTTAGTATGTTTACATAACTTGCGTATTTGCAGACTTGCACAAATTACTAATTGTTGAGTATATTGCACCTCTAACATATTTAAACCTGTGGCAGAATAAATGGAAATGAAAACATGAAAAACTCCAAAACTGTGTTTTATTTTATTTAGTTATATTAAAACAAATGTAAAATGAAAATGATACGATAGCTATACATGTATTTACATTAATATATTGCCCATTGGGTAACACTTTTTAAAGTTCTGATTTATTTATTCGTTTTGTTTACAGAATTTGCTGTGCAGCAATTCGACAACGATAACTACCGATCAGTTTGACAATCAACAAAGCAACTGAATTCTTTCTTCTAATATCTTCTAATATCTACGTAGCCACTATGCCATTAAGACTGGGTATTAAATGTGTAGTTGTACCAGTGGCTTTATTTCTAATATTGATACCATTAAAATACTCCATGTATTCCAAAGTAAAAGCCAATGTTTGGAACATGGAAGTGACAACAAAACCATCGGAGACTATGTCATCAATATCGACAGAGAAACAACCGAAGATTATGATATCGACAATGGAAGAGAATATTTATGGCATAATGAACACAGTAAGAGATGTATCGTTTCCTAATTGCTCGGATGTGGACTTTCTTGATAGAGATTTCCTTTCGATGGGATACACTTTTATTTACACTGTCTTGTCAGTTTGAGCCATGAAGACAGGATAATAGTGAGGATGTGTACACTTAAAATCGATTTAAGCTAACCGGTGGGCCATATTTTCCACTGACCGTTCCAACTTGGTAACCCTGTCTTCATCACTCTCACTGTTGTGTATTATCTTTTACATTGTATAGTTTATTTGCTCTTTTTGGTACAGTGCGGATCTACGGTGCCACTGCGTTTTGGTGATGTGATTTGTATAGGACCATATTTCTCATTTTTCTTTATGTTGTAGCTTATATCTGAGAATTACTTGATTTGCTAAATGGTCGGCCATTTTTGTAGCCACGTATAATAAACCATTGTTTGTGTGCTTTACAAAGTGTCAGGTTTATATCAGTCAAATATGTAAACATCTGTGACACGTTCGTGATATTATCGTAAACAATTCGAGAAAACGATACAAATGTTTAGAGTTAAATATTCTTTCGTAATATCTGTCCTTACTGGGCTTGAAACTAAATGGCTGAACTATGCATTATCCGATTGTATTAACGAAATTTGAAAAATACAATTACAACCTCATTAGCATATCTGTACTAACGTTATTTCATTGGACGAAACCCAACACGTAACATCGTTTTTAAAACATTCCAAAGTTATAAAACGTAATCTTATAAATAAAAGTACATTCAGATAACAATTATAATCACACCTCAGACACCTAAAATAATATTTATGTATTTAATAAAATTTACGACCTGGGAGTTTAATAACATGATTCTATATTTTAGGTAAAACAGTTGTGTATAATAAGTAGTATCATTTAACCCTATTGCCATCAATGACTTTAGGTTTAGGGGCCTATTTTGACTTCACGTGATGTTATAGGTTTTGTGATAAATAGAATCTCTCACATAAGTGCTGATTTATTATTGATTTTCTGGCCTAGCATCATATCGTATGGATAAATGCAATAACAAGTTAGCACTGATGTTAAATATAAAACAAATACAGTGTTCATCTATACAATTTAGAAGTTTGCGTGCATTATGTTCACCCATACTTTGATTTTTGAGAGACTATATGTACTCTATATACTAAAATTCATGTTTTAATAAAATAATTTCTTGCAGAGAATCATATCATGTTTACAAACTTGATAATAATAGAGAATAGTAATGTTATTTTCATATCACACCCTGTATCAGGCCTGAGATGACATATTTCATATGAGACGAGGGTCTGCCATAAGGTGGGATATACTCATTTTTATTCTATCTATCCTATACTTGCCTATAAATACGTTTTTAACATATCAATAAAATATAGCTATACGTAACGGGTGAAAAGAAGTCATACACACATAGACAAAATCAGCATAAAGAAAAAGGTATCGCAATTGAGAAGCGGATAAATAAGTGGAGCGCTGTGGTCTAGTGGTAGAGCGTTGGACCCATGATCCAAAAGTCGTGGGTTCGATTCCCGTCATTGCCATATGCGTTGTGTCCCTGAGCAAGACACTTTATCTGCATTGCTTAGTACTGGTTTTACCCAGGAAGACATCGAGAGTGATTCAAATAAGTTGATAGAGCTTTCGTTACAATCGATGTAAAATAAATAAGTTTAAACTAAACTAATCGAGAAGCGAACCCACGCGGAGACGTCTATGCTCGAAATGGGGCGACTGTCTTTATATATGTGCTTACATATTGAACAAACCAGATCAACTGAACAAGGAAATGAACGTTAACTAATCGGGAAAGCATTCGACTCTTTCCGTAATGCGTTTCTTCTTTCCGTAGTTAGCCGAAAATCATTTAGTTATTAATAAACTCGGGAATTTCAAGATTGATATTGACTTTTTACCCGTGTGGTAAAGCTTTATTGCCCTGTAGATTGATATGACGAGCTACGTCCGTGTCGTATCGTATATTAAAAAACAACATATTTTAGGCTGGTTTGATTAAAAATCAAGCATGTTAAATATAACAACACACAAATGCATTATACTCCTCAAAATAATTTAAGTACCTCGTTTTGATTTGTGCCATTTTTTAATTGTGCCATTATTGAACGATTTACTGTCTTTTTGAAATTTTTAAGTTTAATTTTATTCCTTTACAATTGTTATGTGACCAAAAGTAACTTTTTTTAAATATAATGATACATATATATGTAAACTTTATTAATACAAAAGATCAAATGGCCTATCAGTATACAATACAAAACACATCATTTTTATAATTTAACAGTCAATGGCTTGCTGGCATCACTTTTACCAGTATATGTAATCTATTCATTATTGTCCATCGGATCAATATACGTTTGTTATTTTATAATCAAATATATAGATAGTTTATTAATATAAAAAGCCTTAGGCCTATCAGTATACATCTACTAACTTAATTAACGAAATGATAACAATAATTATAATAATAGATGTCCCAATGCATTATAACTATTCAAAACTATTTAACCTCATGCAATGAGGTTAAAATCTAGTTACAATCCTAGTCAATATTACATGGAAATAAACAAATCGTTTTTATATTTGCCTTAATCATGACACATCAAGTTAAGATCTTGCCGAAACGAAATACAAGAAATTGGATGTGTAGATTAACGCATAAACAAAATATCATTTATGTTCACAAAATAAAATAAAATAAATAGATAAATAAATAAGTAAGTAAACAAAATGTTGAACTTATAGAATAACATATACTTCCTAATCTCATTCAAATTAATCAAAAGTGACTTTTAAAATTATTATGAACTCTTATTCTGTCCTAATTCAAATAGAACATACTATTTCTCTTCAAGAATGCTTTGTATGTATAGCTTGAAATATTTCTTATTGTTTTAACATTTTCATTAATTCTATAAATTTTGGAATATTCGGGCGTTTCCAATAATAAGCTTGTATATATATTGTACCCTAAGATCAGAATAAAGGGGATATACGAGTAAAAAATGAAATTCATCTTCTAGTGTGTTACATAATTGACATTTTCTTTCATTTATTGGAGTCTATTTGGTTTATGTCAACGGCCTGTCTCGATTTCTAACCTGTGAGATGACACTCTTAATCGCGTTAATGCAAAGCGAAACTTGTTTATTGTAATTTTGTCTAAATACCTTTTAAAGTCAAACTCAGAGAACATTTTATAGCTTCTAGCTCTAGTAGAGTTTTCAATTGGTTCGGACCAGTTTTGTGTAAAACAATCTTTTAATCTTTGCTTAAATAAACTTATAAACACATTTACATTTTCTACACCTTGGTTTAACCAAACATGATAGAAACCCAAATTTTCTAACATATTTTTTATATTTGTTGTCCATGAAGATTTATTTGGATTGTTTTGCAAATCAGCTAACATCATGTTGTACGTAAGTTTTACATATTTAAAACCATTGCATCTCAGAATCTTAAACCAATATGTTATCATTGAAACAAATCTGCGTTGCCTCATAGGCATTCTACCCAGCTCACCGTAAACAAAATTATTTTGGGTTTGGATTTTAACACCTAACAACTTTTGGCAAAATTTTAAATGTACCCGTTCAATTTGATCAGCTTGTATATATTCCCAGACTTCTGATCCATAACATAATATAGGCCATACAAGTTTATCAAATAAGTCTAGTGTGTGACTTACTGATATATCTGTAAATTTATATAGATAACTGTTAAGTTTAAAAATTGCTTTTAGCGCCTGTCCTGATAATGTATCGCATGAATCAGAAAAGGACCCACCAGTGGTAAAAGCTAATCCGAGATAGCTAAACTTATTCACTATTTCTCATTCAAAATTGTCATACTTAAAGCTAACACCTAATCTGTTCCTTCCACGTTTCTTAAAAATAGCAATTTTAGATTTATTTACATTAACTGTTAAACACCATTTGTCACAATAATCTTTATGTATTTCTAAACCATCCTGTAATCCCTTCTCGGATTCTGAAAATAAAATTATATCATCTGCATATAACAATAATAATAATTTAAGCATCCCTACATCTACACTTAAAATCCCTTTAAACTCAACGTGTCTTCTAGATCATTAACGTACATAGAAAACGAAAAAGGTGAAATATGGATATGAAATACAAACATTTTAAAGAGTAAGTAATTATTACTGTTCATTTTCGTGGTCATTGAATTATTTTGAGGAGTATATTAGAATTGTATAAGCATAGTTACATTCCCATTTAGAGTCTTGAGAGACTATATATACTCCATATACTCAAAAGCATGTTATAATCAATACACTTATTAAGAACCGTCAAATGTACAACACTATTTACCCGCCATAGCAATAGTTTCGTCTATATTCATTATTAAAAATGAGATGACATTGTTAGTTATAGTTAAACATAAATTGATAGTAAACAAATATAAAACTGTCATAATCATGATAATACGTATTATAGCATAGATAAAAATATACAGTATATTTAATGTCCACCAACATCTTTCAATATCCATAATAGCCCTTGCACATAAATCAACATTCACAATGTTCCTTGCACATAAATCAACATTCACAATGTTCCTTGCACATAAATCAACATTTACAATGTTCCTTGCATAAAATCAACATTCACAGTGTTCCTTGCACAGAAATCAACACCCAAAATGGCACTTGCACATAAATCAAAATTCACAATGTTCCTTACACATAAATCAACATTCACAGTGTTCCTTGCACATAAATCAACATCACAGTGTTCCTTGCACATAAATCAACACTTAAAATGTCACTTGCACATAAATCAACATTCACAGTGTTCCTTGCACATAAATCAACACTTAAAATGGCATTTGCACATAAATCAACATTCACAGTGTTCCTTGCACATAAATCAACAATCACAGTGTTCTTTGCACATCAATCAACACTTAAAATGGCACTGGCACATAAATCAACATTCACAGTGTTCCTTGCACATAAATCAACATTCACAGTGTACTATCAACATTCACAATGTTCCTTGGACATAAATCAACATTCACAATGTTCCTTGCACATAAATCCACATTCACAATGTTCCTTGGACATAAATCAACATTCACAATGTTCCTTGCACATAAATCAACATTCACAGTGTTCCTTGGACATAAATCAACACTCAAAATGACCCTTGGATATAAAACGGCAAACTTAGCCTTCCACGAAACTTGGCCTTCCACGAAAATCTTACTTCGCATTAAAGATGAATGTCCACCTTTTTTGAAGTATCATCAATTAACAAATTTAACTCTTAAACATATATGAACATTTCTTGATAGTCCCGGTAAAAACTCGATAAAACCTCTACTAATGAAAAAATAAGTATTATTTGCATGACGTAGATACTACTTTTACCACTGCGTGACTGCACGGGGAAATGAGATAAATTGTATAGCTGCACAACTATAGCCAATATATATGTATTATGGGCGTTCTGGCTCACTAGGAGAATCACAACTTTAACTCCTAATTTGCTATCTTAAAAAATCCTCAAAAACAACCAAAACACCCCTTAACTTTTTTCTTATTTAAAAGCTTAGAAAAAACTTGAAAAAACTTGACAAAACTAAACAAAACTAAACACAATACTGCTTAACTTTTTACTTGCTTAATTAAAACCCTCAAATCAAACAAATTACTGTTAAAAAAATTGACCTATACAAACATACACTAAAATATGCTAACTTTATAGTACAAAATAACGTATATGATTTTTTAGAAACTAAGTCATATTATCTTCTTATTTTTATTGTAATAAATATTTATATTTAATAAAAAAATTTACATAAAGAAAAGAAAGATAAAAAATGGTGAATACAAATAAGTCAGAAATAATTAAGGAATTATTATCCCTATACAAAACAGGAATAATAAGCAAAAAAGCATTAGATGAATCACTAAAAAACATAAATAGGGAAACAGACGAGGTTGAAGTTGAAGATGAAACTAAGGCACTCAAAGAAGAAATTAAGACGCTTAAGGAAGAAAATAAAGCTTTAAAGAGTAAAGTTATAGAGAAGGCAACTACCAGCCAAATTACTGAAAAAGTAATACAAGGTAAACCGCCTGATAAATTACCTGATAAACCTAGCAAATATTATACACCTAAAAAGGTGAAAAAAGTTACCAAAAAAAGTAAAAAGATAACCAAAGAGTTAACCAAAGAAAATAAAAAACAGATTAAAAAAGTTAAGCAAGACAGTAAAGATGAAACTACAGGAAGAAAACTAGAAAAAATAAAACTAAAGTTACAATCCTAAGTGTGGCTACTTCAAAGCATACGAAGCTGATGCCAAACAATACAAGGATCCATACAAACTTTTAACCAATAACAAATTTGTAATAGAGGAAACACTTAAAAAATATGTAAAAGAATACAAAGGAATAAAATTTGAAATAACAGTAACAGTTGACTTGTTTAAAGAAAACGGATCAAAAAGAGATGAAATAACTGCAGTTTTAGGTAGTGGTCAATTTGCAGTACTGCAAGGAACCACAAATCAAATTCAAAACTATATAAACAAAGCAATTGCAAATATATCCCTATCACTAGAAAAATTTACTAACAAAGCATCTGGTTTGGAAGTAGATAAATGTGTTAATATTTATGTTAACATGGCAAAATACCAACCATTAAGAGGATCATCATACATACCACTACCTAAATTTATAGCTGATAAAAAGGCTGTGATAAACGTGAAATTTTTTGATAAAAAATGTTTTTTACATGCTGTAAATGCTGCATTACATCCTGCAAAGAAAAACTCTGATAGATTAAGTCAATATCCACCTTTAAATTTTAAAACAGAAGGTATAGATCCTCCTACACCTTTAACCCAAATACAAAGCTTTGAAAAACAAAATAATTTTGCAATTAATGTTTATGGATATGAATCCTTTAACAGAAAAAATGTTACATTTCCTTATTACATCTCAGAACAATCAACTGACATAAAAAGAATTAACTTAGTTTTAATAACTGAAGAAGTGCCAAATAATAACCCTGAAAATAACAAAACTAATTACCACTATTGTTGGGTTAAAAGCCCCAGTAGATTTTTAAGTGACAATAACAAACACAACCCAAAAACTGAATTTTGTGACAGATGTTGCAATGGATTTACAAGTAAGAAAATTTTAGAAAAACATCAAAGGAATTAATACCAAAACATGTAGAATTCAAATGCCTAAAGAAGGTGCAACAGTACAGTTTCAAAATACAAAAAACATGATCCCAGTTCCATTTGTAATTTATGCAGATTTTGAAAGTGTTAACTTTCCTTTTAATCCTGAATGTTTAGGTGAAGATTTTGAAAAAGATGACAAAAATTTAAATGGAGAAAAAGAAACAAAAATCAAAGACATTACATACAAACCTTTAACCAAACAAGAAAAGGCAAAACTTGAAAAATTTACAAAAACTGTAGAAGAAGACAAAAAACATCCAAGAATTAACATGGACTCCAAAGGCAACGAAAACCAAAACTTTCCAGAACAAAAAACAACTACAGATACTATACAAAAAGCTTGTGGTTTTGCTTTAAAAGTTAAAAATTTTAACAACCCTGAAGATGAAGAAAAAATACAAGTTTATCGTGGAAAAAATGCAGCCGAAATCTTTTGCAAAAAACTCCAAAAAGAACAGCAAAAAATAACAGAACTTTGCAAACACCCAAAACCAAAAATAACAACAGTAAAAAATGGTGAAGACTTTGAATTAACTAAAAAATGTTGGTTATGCACCAAAACATTTAGAAAGAATAGCAAAAATGCAAAAATCAATTACCACAATCATTTTACAGGAGAATACATAGGTGCCATACATAAAAAATGCTATGACACCATAAAAATAACAGCAGAAACAGTTATTCCTGTAGTATTTCATGGATAGAAATGTTACGATTCCCATATGATAATGCAGCAGATTCACAAAATGTATGGACAAATAAGTGTAATACCAAACAACTCTGAAAAATACATATCTTTTAGTGTTGGAGTGTTACGTTTTATAGATTCATTCCAATTTATGTCTTTTCCACTTGCAGAACTAGCAAAAGGAATAAAAGCATACCCTGAAACAGAAAAGAATTCGGAGAAAATTGGGAATTAATGACTAAAAAAGGAATATATCCTTACGATTACATGGATTCCTTTGAAAAATTTAAAGAAACAGAACTTCCACCCATTTCTGCTTTTTACAACAGATTGGCAGAACAGACAATAACAGAAGCAGAATATGCACATGCACAAAATGTCTTTAAAATTATGAATTGTAAAAACTTAGGAGATTATCATGATTTATACGTAAAATCAGATGTTGCTTTATTAACTGACGTCTGTGAATCCTTTAGAAAAGAAACATTTAAATCATACCAACTAGACCCATTTCACTACTACACGGCACCTGGAATGGCTTGGGATGCTTTGTTAAAAGAATCAAAAATTAAACTTGAATTGCTAACTGACATAGATATGCATTTATTCATAGAAAAAGGGATGAGAGGCGGAATTAGTATGGTTTCACACAGATATGCAAAAGCTAACAATATAAATGTTCCAGATTACGATCCAAACAAACCTACAACTTTTATAATTCATCTTGATGCTAATAACTTATATGGGTGGGCAATGATTCAACCTTTACCATATGGAGGTTTTAAGTGGATTCCTGTTCCAAAAGAATACACTGTAGAAGATTTGAAAAAAATACAAAAAGAAGGTAAAGGTCAATTCATAGAATGTGATATAGAATATCCACGTGAATTGCATAAATTGCATAATGATAATCCTTTAGCGCCGGAGAAGAAAAAAATACAAAAAGAGTGGTTATCAGACTATCAACTAGATTTGTTAGAATGTAGTAGTATGATCGATATTCCTCAATTAGTTCCCAATTTGCAGGATAAGAAAAAATATGTCATACATCATAAAAATTTAGAGCAAATTATATCTTAAAAAATACGGAATTAAGAAAAGCTTGTACTACAGATTTTGGTGTTAATTTTTACAAATTAATGAACAATGCAGTGTTTGGAAAAACAATGGAAAATTTGAGAAACAGAGTAGATATTCGGTTAGTTAAGACGGATGGTTCTGAGGATGAAAAATTAAGAAAAATCATAAATAAGCCTAATTTTCATAGAAGAGTTAAGTTTTCAGAGAATTTATCGGCTTTGTACGTTTCTAAAACTGTCACAACTCTAAACAAACCAATATACGTTGGAATGTCAGTTTTAGATTTGTCAAAGTATATGATGTATGACTGGTATTACACATTTTTAAAAACTAAATATGGGGAAAAATGCAAGTTACTTTATACAGATACTGATTCAATTTTAGCTTTGATAGAAACTGAAGATGTTTACAAAGATATGTATGACAATAAGGAAGAATATGACTTGTCCAATTATCTGGATGAAGAAAAAAATCCTATAAAGTACTTTAACAAAGAAAACAAGAAGGTTCTTGGTAAAATGAAGGATGAGTTTGGGGGTAAAATTGTCAAAGAATATGTAGGTTTGAGACCTAAATTGTATTCTGTTATAAAATATGATAATACAAGATTATGTATAAAAGCTAGGTGTTAAAAGGTGTTCGTTGGAAGATAATATAAATTTTGACCATTATAAAAGGTGCCTTTTTGATAAAATTACATTTAGTAATGATATGCATATTTTAAAAAGTGTTAAGCATCAGATGTATGCTCAGACAGTTAATAAGATTTCATTAAGTCCGTTTTACGTTAAAAGGTGTATTAGATCGGATGGTATTGCTACTGATGCATACGGTTATAATCCTGTATAGTTTGGTTTTTGATATCGTTGATTTTACAAGGTTGTAAAACAGATTTTACAGTAACATTATTACTTTACCTAGTGTTGTTATTATTACTTCGTTAGCTAGCAATTTTAACAATGCTATAGTAATGCTAACAGTAGTAATGTTATTGCTAAAGCTGCTACTTACAGTAAATTTAGTTTGGTTTCACTTACAATAGCTCCGTTAAAATTTAAATCACTCCAAGCAATTTAAAAACTCTTTCTTACTGGTTTATTTTTATTTTTTTTATTTTAAATTACAATTTTTGAGGCTGAAGCAGCTCGGTTTAGTTTGGATAAGTTCGTATAAGCTTGATTAAGGTTGTAAATAAGTAAAAAAATAGCATTACTGAGTTCCAATCCACTTTAAATCAATTTAAACTCTTCTGTAGTCACTTAAACGCTAACAAGCTCACTTTAATTCATTTAGAAAATTTTAAAATAACTTAAATAAAATGAGTTTGATAAATGGTGTTACAAACGGTGTAGAAGCAAAAAGAGGGTATTTAACACCTGAGCAAATAACAGAGCTGCAAGAAGCTAAAGGACAAATATCTGCTAGTAAGGCAATGAAAAAGTATAAAATAGGTGTTAATAAGTTAAAAAAAATATGGAGTACTCCAGTTAGTCAAGTTGATCCAGTTAATCCAGTTCCTCCGGTTATTCCAGTAACAAATAAGAAACCAAATGGTTTAAATGGAGCTATAAATAAAGTTACAGCAAATCGAAATGAAGCATCAAATGGTTTTAATAGTGTTAACACTAACGAAGTTAATACTAATGGGTTTAATGGTGTTAATAATGTTAATGGTGTCAGCACTAATAGAATTAATACAAATGGAGTTAATACTAACGGTTTTAACATCAACGGAGGTAATACTAATGACTTTAACTCCAATGGAGTTAATACAAATGAAAATGGGGTTATAGCAAATAATGGGTATAATTCTTATGGTTTTAACTCTAACGGAGCTAATGGCTTTAATGGAGTTAATACTAACGGGTTTAATGGTGCTAACGCCAATGGAATTATAGCGAATAATGGATATAGTCCCAACGGAGTTAATCCAAATAATCAAAATGGGGTTAATCGATATAACACAAATAGAGAAATTTTGTACGTAGAAGAGGTTGCCTATAATTTAAATACTATTGCAGATGAAAGCAAAAAACAAACATCCTTGCTAAGTCAGTTAGTTGAAAAAAAATATGAGTCATTAGATCTTTCAGAGCTTTCAAAGCTTTCAAAGCCTTTAAAACTTTCAGAGTCCTTAATTTCTATGGATAAAAGTGAAATATATGGTGAAAGTGTAAGTAGTAGTGTACTTGCAATTATCAATGAGGAAGAAGAAAAAATAGAGCAATATAAGGGTGTAAATTATGCATATATGACAGTTTTGGCAATTATAGCAATTTTTGCTGTAGTAAAAAATGAATTACCTAATAAACCTGTAACTAATTTGACTAAATCTGTGCCAAATGATAATTATACTGTACGGCAAACTCCTAAAGAAAAAGATCCTTTTGATTTTTAAGTAAATATTTGTGCTTCTCTAAGTAGTCTATCATATATTTCAATTTCTTGTTTTTCTTTTTTAAATATTCTCTTTTCTCATTTAAGTAATCTTAATTTTTGTCCTCTATAAGTACAAGGGCAAACAACATTTTTAATTATTGTAAGCTCTCTTTTTTTATCTTCTGTATTCATAGCATCATATGCTTCTTTATTTGTTTTTGCTAAAATTAGTAATTCTGACATGGTTGTCATTTTTATCTTTTAAATTAATTTTTTATTAAATATAATATTTTTATTAGTATAAAGATAAGAAATGAATACTTGAAAGTTTTTAAAAATTAGTAATTGGGGTGTTTGCAATAGAAAACCAGTTAAAAATTCACATTATTGTGGTTATCATAAAGAACGAATGAAAGTTTGTAAAATTAAGCCTTGTTTAAAGTGTAAATTGGGTACTACTGCTCAATTTCAAATTTGTGTAAAATGTGGTGCCGAAAAACTTAGAAAAATAAAGAATATTGGTATAATAAAGATTATTATAGAGAGTGTTTATTATTTAGACGTATTGAATATTTATAAGGTCAATTATTTTAACAGTAATTTGTTTGATTTGAGGGTTTTAATTAAGCAAGTAAAAAGTTAAGCAGTATTGTGTTTAGTTTTGTTTAGTTTTGTCAAGTTTTTTCAAGTTTTTTCTAAGCTTTTAAATAAGAAAAAGTTAAGGGGTGTTTTGGTTGTTTTTGAGGATTTTTTAAGATAGCAAATTAGGAGTTAAAGTTGTGATTCTCCTAGTGAGCCAGAACGTCCATAATACATATATATAACCAGATAATTGATAAATACATTTACCTGTGGATTAATTTACCTGTTCAAAGTTTTCTAGGTCATCAAATAAAAGTTTATCTCGCTTTTTACAGATATTGCAATGTGTGAATTGCAAATAACTATTGTTGTGTATTGATTTCGATTTAAATAAACATAAACATGTTCATGAAACAAAACATGGCCGAGGAACTTTAAAATTGACTAAACCATAACAAATTAAATCAAATTTAAACTGACTAACAAAATGTTTATATAATAGGCATAATTAGACTACATTTTCATATCGGTCTACGGTTTTTAACCACATCATGATTTGGGAGAATTCATCATATACACTTGTTTCATTATTTTCAGAAGCCAATACAGTTCCTTCCCAACTTCAAGAATCCCTGCTGGTACGGATCAAGCAATAACGGTCCAATCAACGACACCAAGTTACACTGTTTGCCGTTCTTCTATATCATAGGTATGTATCGCGTTTGACGGCTATTTATCTAGAATATAATGTATTCCTTATATGATTTGCTCTTATGGATGAAGCGCATTATCTAAAACGTTCAAAGATAATGATATATTTTAAATTCTACACATTTTATGTTGTTTTCATGCAGTTTACACATCACACACATCGGAATTCAACGGGGTTTAAAACAACTGTATTATACATGTATATATTTATGGTCAATATAACATCATTCAGAAAACGGACCTATAGCAGCAGGTTCTATATGACCATATTTCCTTTCTTTTATGGATAAATACTTATTTATAAATAAAGTACGGGACACCAAAACCAAAACAAAGGTTGACAACAAGGGTATCCCCATTGGAACGGTCAGTAGTAAGAAGGCCTCCAGATTCTAGGGTGCACCAAATCTCACTATTACCCTATTGTCATCCTACTTAAACGAGGGTAAATAAGTAAAAACTCGCCCGTCTATATTTTTTAACAACCTAGATAGTATTAATTGGCAACATAAGTAAACCTTAAAGACGATTATGTTAAGCAACAACACGTCAAATAATGCAGGCAGCAAACAATAATTAAATTAGTAGCTTCTTTATCAACAGGAACTGAAACAAATTTGTTATGAAATTCTTGGATTCCCGACTACAAATTAGAAAATCTAGAGAAGGTAAAGATGAGTTTGCCGTGTAAAAACATAATGCGAGTATCTATGATTTTAATATTTAACACTCCAAGTAGAAAGTGAGTTTCGATCCGCATGTACTCTGCAACAACATTGTATACTAAAATCCTCAGTAGATTCGGCAATCTGAACACAACACGCATCAAAATCAATAACTGAAGGCAATGTATTACAAATGCCGAATACGATTACCTTTAATATATAAATTACCGGTGATGATATGATCATCCTGACCATAGCCACATTTGGACATTTACAGTTACAGTCATATGATTGATATTGTCTATGTTAAGGTCTCAAACTATTTTGTTGCTGTTGAAAATAACATTTTTAATTGTGTGTTTATTTAGGACTTTCAGCATTTTTGAAATATTTTAGAATATAATCAATAACAGGATTACCTCGAAAAGTACGCATTACGTGTTTTTTTCAGTAAAACATGTTTTAAAACGTGTATTATTGTCGAAATATCCGTTATAAAATCCTGTTAATATACGATTTCCCAATAGAATTAACGCGGGATCACGTAATGCAAGTTAAAGGATCGGCCTAACGGTGGAATTCATTCACTATGCAATTGATCGCGTTTACAAATCCAGCAAATGATTGCCTGGATATTGTTACCTAAAACGTATAACATACACACGTTGCGTAGAATATTCGCATCTCTGCATTGCTGATCAATATTAAACAGATTCTCACCTCTGTATAAAAAGATCCACATTAAACAGATTTGCTTATCTACCCAGGAAAAAGTGGGTGGTCTGCCTCTACCTACAAATAATTCGACCTGTATATATACCATACATGTGCTAAAAATGACGTAAAACACTACCCAAACAAAAACAAATCCACTCGAGTACAGATGCTGTAAACTTAACTTCCACTAACCGTCCTCTAAAGTCCAATCTATGAAATACTAAACAGCCATAAAAATCTATTTCCTGTTCTGATCACACGCAGGCTGATTGAAATGTTTTATGTGTGTATTAAATAAAGCCTTATTTAACGAGCCATTGGGTCTAATGAATAATTGATG